>DWHO01002395.1:0-13427 GCA_018247575.1 Eurytides lysithous rurik
ACTATATCCTAAACGTCAATTATTTATAACGATAACTAATATATGATATATAAATAAACTAAAGATGATAATATAAATAAACTAAAGATACTATATAAACTAGATAATTGCACAACAATTTGTGTTATTAATATTATTCTATAAATTCTGATAAAACTAAAAAATTCCGGCCCATAAAATTAGGTCGGACCTGCGGAATTTACTAGCATATCCTCATCGTTTAGACATTATTTCTTTAAAGTTTTTAGATTATGATGAGTCTAATGACAATATTGTAAATAATACTTTAAATGACCTTGAAATATTTAAAACACATTGTCTTGGGTAGTAGCTATTGACCTATCTCCATCAAGTCAGAAATAAAAGTAGATCAACACAGTTCATCCGTTTGGGAGTAACAACACCACTAGATGCAATTCAGCCTTTGAATTTATTCCCGTAAATGCGGTGCGACAAATAAGACAAATGTGTGCAGTATTTTATTATATATACATTTAATTATTGTTGAAATTAAAACAATAACCAAATCTATGTAGGTATATTAAAATTCAAAGTTTATTTACATCCGCAAAGGTTTTAAAAAGATGATTTAATAGAAGACTGGGTTTCTGTACTGTAGTTCCACGAAAAAGGATAATTTCAAGGTGAAAATATTTAAATTAAAGTGATATATTAACTACATTTTGATTTTATGACGCCACACATCTTGTGTCACCCGGTAGGTTATATTTAAGGTTTCTTATGATACCATGCACATTAGTGATTTAATAATTATGATGGAATAAATACACACAAATTCATACTCTATGAGTATGAATTTGCATGAAACTTAAACACACTGCCCTCTAATTTTGTGACTTCGTGTATGGAAATAGGCACCCAAGACTTACTTGTAAACTTTTCTGAATGTGTATCTATGTGACGAGGAATTCGAAAGGTTGAAATAAAGAATACGGATGCTCTATTACGTATATTTACAACTTTGCTTGACTTGTACTTGCAACATGTTTGAATATGAAGTGAGAAAAAGATTAATAAACAGACGACTGTTCTATTTCAAGCCCAATATTTAAATATCTTGCATACATCATTTTGAATATCAAAAGGGAATAAGCAAAGGAATTCATAGAATATATTTTTAGTTTGCCAGCAATATCAGAGTAGGTAAAGTAACGTGGCTATCAATTAAAACAAAACTTCGTCACTGTATTAATAAACTTACTACTTTCTTTTATCAAATTGAATTTTGACTTCAACCGCGACAAAGCAATGCGATTATATATAAACTAATCAAACATCGACATTTTATATCGATATAGGACGGTTCCGTTACCTAATAGCGACATGAATAACTTTTAAAGAAACCAACACAGCTCATAAGTCGATATAATTGTTCCTCAGTTTATATTCAGTAAGCATAAGTTAACCATAACAGCACATGCAGTAATTTTAAGTTATACTTAGCTCTGCGCAGTCGTCCTTTTGAGTAGTTATTAATCTACGTAATTATTGGGCATAAAGATACCATTCTAAATAGCATCTTTATAACTAACATTAGATTGGAACTTCAAACCGGTTCGTCATAATACGTGCCTAACATGATCTCTAGGCTGTGGAAATAATAAACGTAAGACAGCGGTATCTGTGTGATGCTTCACAAGGCGGTAACAGCTAAAGACTTAACAAAACCATAGTTGAAGGATAGTTTCAAGGGTCTGATAACGGACAAGCGCTTCACTTAATCATAACAAGACAGTGCCCCTCAATATTTGACTCTACGGTGCGTTCTGAAACCACAAATATAATATGACATATCTCTATGCTACTTCTTAAATTATATATCAATGTAACTGTTTAAACAATCGACAATGGCGCTAAGAGATAGATGCGTCAGCGTTTGACGTCACGACAGCTGTCTGGATCTGGAGTAGACATCATACCCTGGCAACGCGCCAAGATCACTCAATACGATTCCAACTGAAAAGGGGACGGGTAGTTTTTTATTCGGGTAGTGCTCATATGAAAAAAAAATTAACATTGTCACTGGGTCACATTCTTTAAATGTTTCTCATGCTTTCAGACGGCAAAGTGATGTTTTCCGTGATCAAACAAAGATGAACAGCGGCAGCAGACGGGCCTTAACTGGCTCCATACACAAAATAAGGGAATTCGAATTAGAGAAAGTTAGTTCCTTTTTGTTTCTATTCCCTCTATTTTCCTAACTCCAGTAGATGTTTGGAAACTAATAAGACATCGTTTCAGGTATGCTTGGTGGAGGAGTTTGACATTCTACAAATCGTCGGCGAAGGATGGTTCGGAAAAATACTGTTAGTCGAACACAGGGCGTCGGACACGGAAATTGTACTGAAGGCATTACCTAAACCATATGTGTCGATAAGGGATTTCTACAGAGAATTCCATTACGGCCTACATTTAAGCGCGCACAAAAACATTGTCACCACATTTGACGTCGCCTTTGAAACGGCCGGTTTCTATGTGTTCTGTCAAGAATACGCGCCCCTAGGTAAGGATTAATAGTTCGTTTGAAACACTTTGTTGGTACGTAAGAGCGAGAACATAATTTCGCTCAGGAATTACATTGCAACGTTCTCGCCTCGTAACAAGACAAATTCAAAACTAAACTGTTTCCCGCGGGCTTTATGTTGGACTGTTGCCAAAACACTTATTTGAATAAATATTAGAGTTGGTACGTTTACAATGTCCGACCTCATTCTCCCGCGATTTTATATATCCGTTGCAAACTTTTTTTGTTGACAATCTAGTAATTTATTTCTGGTTTATTATATCTTACTTTCAAAATAAAATAAAATATGTTTAGTTTACGTTGCTCGACAATATGTACACGATATTTTACAGGTGACTTGACGTCTAATATGTTGGATACCGGCATAGGAGAGATTCATACGAAGAGGGTCACCAAACAATTAGCGGCTGCTCTGGACCACCTTCATCAAAGGGACTTGGTGCACAGAGACGTGAAGTTGGACAACATTCTTATATTCAAATCGGACTTTTCGAGAATAAAGCTCTGCGACTTCGGCGAGACGAGAAGGGTTCAGGCTGTTGTGAGAAGAAGGAATGAATGGCTGCCATATTCGCCGCCAGAAGTGTTAAAACTACCAATGGATAGCAGCTACAAGTAAAAACTATTACATCACTTATGATTTAAGAGCTCCTCTTTGCGTATTATTCATAATTAAACAATGGTTTAAATACGTCTTCCAAATAAACAATCCGTTGCACAGATGAAACATAGATCTTGAGAAAATATTTGGGGATATAAACAATGGATACTGTATCGCACACTTCAATAGTAATATAGGTTCATTTTTTTCATTCTTCTTTCAGAGCACTTATTAGTCACGACATTTGGCAGTTCGGCATAGTGATCTTCATTTGTCTGACTGGGTGTTTGCCTTGGCAAAAAGCGGCTCTCGACGATCCTAGATATGTAAGGTGGGCTTAATTTAGTTGTAACATAATCCTTTCTATATTTTTTTGAGTTTAATATAATCTGTTAGTTCCTTTGATCCTTTGTAACTATTTAATTACAGATGCAATAATATTTTTTTTATAAAAATATGTATTATATTGTAACTTCCGCAAATTTTTTTCACAGTTATCTAAACTGGTATAGTAGTGCCAACCCCCTAAAAAAGCAACCAAAATTATGGAAGATGGTATCATCGCGGGCGCAGAAAATGTTTAAAAAATTCATTGAACCGAGAGAAGATAGGAGAGCCACTAATTTCGTTGAGATCTCTAGATATCTTGATGATAGATGGATGGCTAAGGGATACACCGACCGAGTAGGTAAGCCCCAAAAATTCAATGATAAAATCTTTTGGTATTTAAGATAAAACATAAGCCGAAATAACAGAAGAAGCTTGAATACATTTTCGTTTAATATTTATGGAATACTTACGTTCAATAAATATTAACACAATTTTCGTTAATGGGTCTTATTAAAAATGGTATCAAATTTGAATATACTATACATCGCTCATTTTAAGCACCGTCTTTCATCTTTGATTTATGAACTAATTGGGCTCCTATCACGGTTTCGCTTATATGGATTTTGATAACTACGTCATTTTCTTCTGTTATTTTTTTATTCTGTTCTAATAAATATCCCAAATCACTGTTCGTCCCCGATACAACTGTGACAAAATCATTCCGATCCATTATTCGGTTGGAAGAAGAAACAAAGACACTCACAAATCCAACAATAATTTGTTAAGATAAACAATTGAACCTCATTTATTTTTTTTAGCGGGTGGTGATATCGACGAGTTGTGTCCATCAATGTACAGCTATCACAGCGATCCGAATGAAAAAAATATCCTTTTGAAACATTTCCGCGATAACGGCGTTGAAGTAGTAATTGACCGTCAGGCGAAAAAACAAAGGATCCGCGAATGGATACAGAACAGCGTCATCGAGGAAGCCGACGAAGAGGTTATAACTTGTTACGTCAAAATCATCTCCCAAAGTTATTTGTGAATAAAGTCTTTTTTCTTTCATCGCTTTCCATGCTCGGATACAGTGTTAATGACGCAAAAAAAATGCCAATGTATCATCTAAATATCATATTACCAATATACTAGTTTTTGTCCGCAGTTGCGCTCGCATGAATTTTGTTTTGCTACTTTTCCCATTTTATAATATTCATCGAAATAATAATAGCAAATGATAGCAGCAGGAAATTTCCGTCCCACGAAGTATATTTACGTAAAAATTAATATTGATCTGTCATGTCATTAATTCAACAAAAAAAACACATTTTAAAATATTACTAAAGATAATTCAATACAATAAATTAATTTTAAGTTTTTAACATTCAGAGCGCAAGATATTATAAGATATTATATTATTAAATTTTATTTATAACTGAGAAAAGAGTTTATACGTAAGAATAATAATTCAAATCAAAATCTAAAGATTTGAAAAACAATTACATATTCCCTCTTGTTGCCTAAAATTTCTCTGTGGTGCAAGATGGTCGTATTATTGTGTGGTTACAAAATTTATTTAATTAACAATGCGCAAAAACTCGGTCAGGCTTAGTCTTTATAATCGCATTATGTATAGCAACTTCAGATACAATACATGAAATAAATTGTTTTACAGGAGGAAAACAACTATGATCCTAGCGTAATAGAAGAGAGCGACGGTGAACTGGAAGATAGATCGAGACCACATCCCATCGACGAAAGTCACAGAGTGACCCTTCGTTATGACACCGAAAAACATATAAACCCAAGAACGGGCGAGATCATTGAAGGTGTAAAACATACAGAGAAAAACCCATTATCCTATGACGTACAAAACATCGAACCTGTGGTCCCCGGAAACATTGCCAGGAGGTATGGAGTAAAAGAAGATGCTTCACAACATAGCTCAACCAAAGACAGCGCTTACGGATCCTTAGATGCTAATCCGCAACCTAGATCCAAAACAAACAGGCCTCAGATGAAACATAACTCTGTAGACAAAGCGAGCGATATCTCACCTAGTAGGTCTTTAGGCGGTTCGTCGGTACAACAGAACATATTACCCTTATCCGTAAATACACAAAGGTTTCAAAAGAGTGAAGAAGTATTTGCGAAGGAAATGGAGAATGTAAAAGGCAGTACATCTACACTTCATTCAATGGGCAACTCTTCAAGATCAAATAGCCTTCGCGTAACACGAAACAGCTCACAAGAGAGTGCCAAAACAGATATTATCGAAACACCAATCGAAAAGGAGACATCCAGTGCAATATCAAGGCCGAATAATCCTGTAATAACTCAAAACGGCTTCAGTCCAGGTTCTAAACGTGCTCAAGATACCAACCAACCCTATGTATCTATGAAAAACACAATTTACGAAAGTGTAACTTCTCGCACTGACTATAATCAAAACAAAGATGATTACAACTACATAAATAACGTTCCAGATAGTCCGTACACATCGATGATGAACATTGTACAAGGTCAAATAAAAATCAGTCCACTTGCTAATGAAAATGACAAGAATATTGTTGATGTCTCAGTAACACCTGTCAATCGTAGTAAAAAAATTTAATTGCTCAATAAAAAATCATTCATAGTAATATATATTAAATGTATTTAGTGTAAAATAATACTTCATGACTGTGTCATTTTGTTAATAATTGATGATAGAAATTTTATTTATTAAGTAGTGTAAAAAACACTACTTTCTTTCTGCAACCGTATATTATATTGCATACGTAAAAGCAATTATTGAGGATTATGAAAATTTAGTTTCTTTAACAAAAATCAACTTTTCAATAATTCCTATATTTATCTTGCGCAATGTATGGCGGATAATGTGTATGAGAAACAAGTATTTGGTAATTTTATCGTTACTGTATTTCCCTATAATTTTATCGTTATTTAAGAGTAAGATATTGTTAAGTCCTAATTCTATGATTATATAAATAGAAACATTCAGAACATTACAGAAAATTTAAGCATCAAACTAATAACTAGCGCTTAGTTCAGTCTATTTTTACAATAGAAATCATATTTATAACAAAAACAATACACATGCCATTGTATTCATTACAAGTATATTACTTAGTTTTTGCAACATTTGCACGTTTATTTTTTTATATATTCTGAAGCCATATTACTAGACCAGGAAAGTGACCCCATTTATACAGAGGGATCAGTCATCGCTCTGTTAGACTAAAACTTCGATGAGTTTTAGTAATCTAATTTTTTTTAAACTTTAGAGTGTTGGTTTTCAAATATTTCAATACTTTCTGTTTTATTATTTACGAATACGATAATATATTTGATTTAATAAAACAGGTATAAAATATGATTTAGTTTCTTTCATTTTCTATTATTTCCCATCAATTCACATTATGAAAATAATGTTTTATATACCGGAGTTGGCATGGCTATTTACAATCGACTTAATTGATATAGATATATTAAGGATGTAATTTTTTTTTTACTTAGAATGTTATTCCATAAAATAACAAACAAGTAGACTACAATATACGAATAGACCAAATAGTCGAAAGGTTAAAATGTAAATAATATTTTATACCAGACTTCTGTGAAGCCTTATTGCCCGTCTGAGCTTGATTATACCCGACAAAAAGTGTCGTTTTATGTTTAAGATAAACCGAGAATGAATCTGAATTAGTGTTGGTTTGTTTTTCTTTCGTGTAGACCTAATCGATCGTTAAAATATTTTATGTTGATATAATTTTTAGAAGGGCTGATGTTACCGTATAAAATCTTAATGCGGAAATAGTGATTGAAATAAAAATCTATGCGAGTAAATCTAATAAAGTAAAAGAATGAATTTTATTTTTATTTACAGTGGTATATCCACGTTACGTCCGGTGAGCGAGGTTCCCGGTGGCCCACTCCCTTCTCCCCTCCCCCTCACTCCTTCCCCTTTCTCTTCCTCCCTCTCTCTCCTATTCACTCCTCCTCCCTCCTTCTCTCATAAATTCCCCCCCTAATGGCTGGCAACGCATTTGCGAATTGTGTAATGCTGCAAATGTCCATGAGCGGCAATGATCACTTACCATCAGGTGAGCCGCTTGCTTGTTTAGGCTCGCTCCTTATCCATAAAAAAGAATGACTTTGAAAATATCGTTATTTCTTTTCAGTCTTTGCAACTAATACAAGCATATACATCACCAATATGTTATTATTGAACTAAATATATATATTGATTGACTGCCTCCGTGGCCTAGTTGTGTTGTTGTTTCTTAGTTTATAGTTTATAATTAGGGCATTACGGGCTGATCGCCCTATTGCCTGAAAAGTAAGATGATCCATGCGTCGGATGGGCATATACAAAGTCGGTCCCGGCTTCTTGTCGATGGCATCTAGCGGTGGCTTGGAGAAGTCGTTATTAAGAGGTTGGTTTAATGTCACCGCCTCTGCGCCTTACCTCTCTCCGGTCGTGTCGGTTATACGTCCCATCGGGCTATGAGAGTAAGAGGAAGAGTGAGTGCACTTTTTTTTTTTACGGAGTAGGCTGGCAAACGAGCAAGTGGCTCACCTGATGGTAAGTCATCACCACCGCCCATGGACATTTGCAATATTATAAATCTTGCAAATGTGTTGCCAACCTTTAAAGCGGGAGAATTTTAAAAAAAAATAAGTGATGGGGAGGGAGGAGCAGAGAGGGAGCAGAAGGGATAAGAGAGGGAGTGGAGGCAGAGGTAGAGAGGGAGGGGAGGGGGATGGGCCACTGGCCACCTCACTCACAGGACGAATCGCGAAAGCACAAACACTTCCACTTTACGCCGATTTTCTGTGAGGTCTTGGTTCTGACCCGGTTCAAGCCGGCCCATTCAGCAGCGGGGGCAGCTGCATGGCTCTACCACCGTAAAAAACTTGTGTCTGCGCAAACGCTTGTGCATTTTAATATATCCTGCGCACTTGGCTGATCTCTTGTAGGTCGGCCGCCGTGGCCGGAATCTGTCGGGGAGACATTATTATAATTATTATTATTGAACAATTGCTTAAATACTCGACAAATGGTGAATATAATTTTTATAGCGTCCGTTAAACGCAATAGGTATATGTGTATAGTATTTTTTACATAGATGCAAAAATTATTACCGTTTCAAACTTGTATGTTTACCTTTAATATAACAACGGATTAATATGATTTTAAGATTTGAAAGTACTTGTAATGGCTGAAATATTTCAATTTAATTTGAATGTTAATTAAAAATTGGTTTTAGAATAGTCGTTTACTACAACAAGTTAAACGTCTTATGGTTGCGCTTATAAACGTCTGCCTCTGACTATGGCTTCTGTCACAATTAAAATGTCAAAATTGAAAATAACTACGCGCGTACCGTATTTGCGGTTTACAAATGTATCATTTTATTGAATTTTGTGGACACTAAAATCTTACCGTGTTAATAGCAAGTACTGAGTTTAAAATCTTAAGAAATAAAAAATCGTCTTTTCCATTATCGTTATAAAACGTTTAATTTTACAGAATGTTGGATAACCTTTCTTAATATTTTTATCGGTTACCGTATGTTATTCATCATAAAAACGTAAAAAAATGCAAAAACTACAAGACAGCGTATTCTCTATTGTTAAAACAACCAACCTCGCGCCTGCTGTGTTCAGCTTTTTGCAGCCAACTGAAGATTTTGCAGGTACATTTCAGATAAACGAGTTTTCTAGTGGCACTGATAGGAATTATAACAAGTTGTACTATTACAGATGAAACCCCGCTAGGTGGAATTCTTAAGGATGCTAGACATGGATGGCTGGCGCTTGGTCCCAAATTTTGCGTCGTCGATCTCAGGAGTGGATTAAAAGTTGCGGCCCGCACTTTCAGTTCCAGTGCGAGGTAAATCTAATATTACGTCATTAGTGTACCTACGCTTTTTTGTGAACCTAAGCTGACATTACTTACAATTTTAAGGCATCAACACTAGTGAATTATCACCATAATAAGATTTTATTTTTCTAGTGAATTATTATCATACTAAGTTTATATTTTTCTATTTGACAACCTTTAAATTTCGGCCATGGACATTGAGAAGGTTTTAGGGGATCCTTATTGAATATAATTAATGTGAGCAATAGTTATCTCACTTAATAAACAAATAGCCAAGTCATATATAATATAGTAATAGTAGCTGAAGTTGTTGTTAAGGTACTATGTAAAATAATAATAATATTTTTTTTATTAACAGCCGCATTACAGTAACAAGTGTAGTGGAACTTCCAACACCATTAACAGATAATTCAAATCAGCTTGTTATAAGCTTGGACTATGACAATGTTTCTGGAATGATATGCATACTACATGTCAATGGATCTCAGATCCTCCGTTGTATACAGACTGAAGTTGTTATTACTGAACTAGCTGTGTGCGATGATACACCTGAAGGACCACTTGCAACATTTGATAATATTGTTGTTGCTGGAACAAGAAGAGGGGAAATTTTAGTTTTTGATCTTAACAGAGCTAGTTTGATTCAAGGTTGGTTTTAATTGTATAAATTGCATGAGTAGGATATTATGTTAGTGTGCTAAATAAATTTGCAGACATCAACTTTTATGGTTTCTTCCATATTTAATACATTAACCAAATATGAAATAAATAAAAAGATCTATCCCTTTTTTGTTAATGGAGTTACCCTTTAAATTTCATGTAGGCTCAGTCCTCTTATAAATTTATTTACAAGTTACATTTAACTTGCATCCACAAGAATTACTCACAGAAAAGTGTAATGAAAAAATATTACAATTAGAAATACCTTTTTAATATAGTTAAAAATATTGAAGCATTTACTATATTCAAATATAGTGATTTTTTATTCATATAAATGGTATATTTTTATGTTATATGTTTAATTTTATATAAGCTGTCTAATAATTAAAATTTTTCTTACAGCACTAAAAGATATTTCACAGGGTTATGAGCATCTAGTCTTGAATGAAGAAAATGCAACCAACATCAAGTTTTTGCCCTTAAAGAATTTACATCAAATAGATGAACAAAGAGATCTAGCTATAGAAAATGATGATCATTTGGGTGTCATATTAAATGAAGACTCCTTATTTGAGGGGCAGTATATTTTTCGCAATCCAGAGGGCACTGTCAGAATGAAAGCTAAAAGAGATCATATTAGAGTCACTAGTCTGCAATATATACCACAATTGGGAAGTTTAGCTGTTGGTTATAACTTTGGAGCATTTCAAATTTGGAATCTTTTGAATTTGGATTTGGAATTCACATCTCAAGTTAATGTTGACTGTTTGCCAGTAACAAACTTTGGATTTCAGGTTGGTTGTCATGATCCATTATAAGTTGTTAATAATATATTGTCTTACTTAAATAAACATCCATTTTGTTAGTAGCACACTAAGATCCATTAAAGAAAAACAGAATTTGTGGATAAGTCTCAATATTATGTCCAAACTTCAACATAGAATATTTCAAATATCATAATTTCATACTTAATTATTATTTGAGTTGAAAAATATACTCTTAATTATCCCCTCTGCAAGTTTCACTTAAACTTTTTAATTTTTAATGTTTTAAGGAACCATGTGATGACCCTCGAGCATTCTGTTACTTGTGGGTTGTGTTCTCAGTAATAGATAGATTCGATGAGGAAGAATTTCCACTGGCTGTGATGTACTCATTAACATATCAAGGAAAAAGGATGTTATCAGAGTCAAAGTGTTTATATCAGGTATGTTATTAAATTTTTAATGATGGACGAAGCCATTATGAGTTCTTAAATGATCCAAAAATAAAATTAAAGAATTTGTTAATTTAAAATCATATTTGATTTATTAATGTTCCAATTTTTTTATAGGATTTTTCAACAGCCACAATAAGATTTCAAGTGGAACTAAGTGCTTCTGAAGATGTTAATTACCTCCTTGGTGGTAAATGTGTCTCATGTCATACATATTCTATTGGATCACCTTTAGGAGAGGAGGGTGAAGATAGTAAGTAAAATAGTTCATTATGAGATATATAAAAAAATAGTTTATTTGTTTAATAATAGTTTTAAAAAAAAAGGTGATAAGGTTATTTGGCTAGTAAGTAAATGCATAAACAACATAGCTGATCAATTATTATATTATTTGGTATTTTGTTATGAACGGACCCAGCTTCAATATATTCTAAACATCTTGTAATTTGTGAATGTGTTTGCTTTTCAACATTTTACCATTTTAGTACTTTTTATTATATATGACGAGTATACATACTTGTCAAGCTTAGTAAAATGGTTTAATTATTTTTATTTATATGATAGCATGCATAGAAAATATATTTAAAGCATGTTATATTATTATTTTAGTATTGGACACCTTTAGTGACTGATTAATAAACACAATTTCAATTTTAGGTATGTTAAACATTTGCCAACTGGTTTGGGAGTGTTGGGGTGAAAATGCAACTACAGCCACCCAGTATGGCATGATGTTATTTGATTTAGATCAATGGTATAAAGACCAAATGCCAGGTAAACTGTTTGGTATATATTTATAAAGTGGAATTTCCCTATTAACAGAAAGGTATTAGGCAAAAGAAATTGATGGAATTAACATAAAAAAATTTAACCTTTGCAATTGAAATATTATTTTTTTCGCGATGTTTATTTTATCGTTCAACAGATAGTAAATCGGCATTTAAAACTGCAAATAAACAGCTATTTGTGCTGGCACTGGAATTTGAACTGAGCTGGCTTAAGAAATCATCCACAATATATCCTATTTTCTTTGAAAATAATTTATTTGAGAAAAAAAAAATTAAAATCATAACGAGCAAGCATAAGCTCGCTGCCCATAGACTTTTCTAACATTAAAAAACTTGCAAAGGCGTGCTGACCTTTGAGGTGAAGTGAAATGTGGAGGCACAAACACATCTACAACACGCCAATTCTTTCTGAGGGTGTGGTACTTCTTGAATTCGTACCCAGCCCATTCAGCGGTATTTGGAGTCGCTACGTGGCTCTATCACCAAAATATGAAAATGTAGAAACAAAATTTTAATCGGAAATCACACATTGCAAAAATTATAATAATTACTTTTTCCTGTATAAGAAAAAATTATATGTATACTTACTTGGTTTTTTAGAAAAAGCTATTTTTTCTACTTAATATATTTTCAAAGAAAATATGTTCAACAGCAGACACTAGACACTGTTTAAACAAAACTCAAAAACTGTAAGCCCCTTAATTTGAAAAAATAAGACTATATACATTAAGCCTGTTATTTGACAATATGTAAAGCAAATTCAGAACTTCATATATTGTAAAATAATTCCCCCAAGTCTATTTACTTATAAAATTTAGTGTTTATTTTCATATATTATGTTCATATGCTTATTTTAAGATTTGTAACCTGTATAATTTTACAGCTACGTACCGTTTGGAGAGTAGCGCCTTCATGAGCGTGACGTGGCTGGCAGCTTTGGGCTCTGGAAGACTGGTTCTAGACGCTCGGCTGCATCCTGCCTCAGTCGTACAATACTCACACGCTACACGCCTCGAAGAGCACTTCTTCCCCAACTCTCTGCAGTACAGTGTGTATTATTCAATATTATTAATAATATCTTACTCTAAACTTTATTACAGTTTTACTAATATTGACATCATTTTTTATTATCTTTCGTGAATTAGTAAAAGTTGGTCTGTTTAAAAATTTCTTCATTCCATAAAATAGCTTAGTCGGTGTCCCTAAGGTTGTACCATTTGTTTATTCCATTAGGTACAATAGGGACAAAACAATAAGGTCATTTCCAGAGTATTATAAAGTTGGTAAAGTTAAATATCTAAAGTAAAGTAACTACCTTACTTTTATACGGTGGTAGAGCCACGCAGCTGTTCCCGCTGCTGAATGGGCCGGCTCGAACCGGATTAGTACCACGACCT
>DWHO01002396.1:0-13427 GCA_018247575.1 Eurytides lysithous rurik
GGGGGATTTTTTATAGAGGTTACCTTCCTCGCGGCCACACGTGCCCCCGGTCCTATGGAGGATTACGGGATGTCCGGTGCCGGCACAGCCGGATACACCTGGTATACCACCGCACTTGACACATCTGCTGTTCTTTCAAAAAGAAAGACACACAGAGCCTCAGAGGGCCTTCAAAGGCCGCCGCGCGGGGATCCTTTTTGGATTCACTGTTGGCCACTTCTCAGTTCTGGATTAAACCGAGTCTACGCCTCCGACACAGCCAGTTTTGGTCCGCAACGGCTTTCCGCTACCACCCATATCTGGGTGGCATTCCCCTATCCGCCACCTGGAGACGCGCCCGATGGGAGATCTGGCAACTCCACACGGGTCCATTAACTTTACCTAATCGAACCTCGCCACTCGAACACTCGCCAGGGCGTATACGAGTGTCATAATAGGCATTAGAAGTTTTTATAATCCCTTTTTATAATCGGCATTGGCATATAATAATTTATTTACGCTACCATTCAACTTCTTTGGAAGGTGTAAAATTTCTTTTTTCTTTGCACGGTTCTAATTGATACAAATATCACCTTAATAATTTTATTTAATAATAAAATAGATATTTATTGTACAACAAAATTGATTTGGGTTATTTAATGATTATTGATTTAATCAATGTTGGACAATTTTTGTAAAGTTATATTAATAGATATATTTCTCTTACATCTATTCTATTTATTATATAAAAAATTAAAATCTATATAAGTCAAGATTTTACGCGGTGTCCAAAATTTCTCTTAATTATTTTACGTTTTCTGAATAATATGTTATTCTTATATATAAAAAAACGCTTTTGTCAAAGGCAAGTGCTCATTAAGACTATTCCAATGTTAAAAAAAAAGACAATTTTACTCACCATGGACAAGAGTAAAAGTCTTTACTGGCTTTAGTGATTTTGACATTCATAATATTAATAGGTCATATTATTAATTAAGTTAGCTCGTATATGTACGTACATTACGAAGCAATTAGATTGTACGAACTAAGCACAAATCAATATTTGATTAAGCATGTAACGAGAATAAGGCAAGTCACTTTCATTAATGTTAATTTGTTAACGAAAGTCTTGTTTATACCAAACAGAAACTTGTGGGTTTCACCAGACTTCGATATTGATGATTTAATTAAATCGTCCCACCGATCCCTAGATCGGTTCGTATTTACCGCGTTAGGCGTATCCAGAGTTTTATGGTTAACTAGCTTTTGCCCGTGGTATCGCTCGTGTTAATGATGAAAAAGTTGTTATAAAAACATAATTTTAAAGTATAAATTACGTTTCATGTGTAACTCATATTTTCAGGTGAAGTAGTAGTCTACAATGTGAATAGTTTAAGAGATGATACAAAAGTGTCAATGTAATGTCACTTTTGTAATTTATGAAATATAATAGGATACAGTACCTATCAGGTCGTCATTGAAGCGATGAGTGTCAAAAAAAAGTGAGATTGCTATTGTCATCATATCTACGTGACGCGTAATAATATTAGGGATTATAAACATGAAAGTGACTTGATGATCTTCCCATGGCTTTAAATAATCTCCTAAACTATACGTCTGAAGTACATTCAGTAGTAAAGTACATTCTTTCATTTATGAAATAGTTAAAGAGTTGCTACCTTGACCATTAGAGCAAGCGGCTCACCTTCAGCTGATCGATAACCGCCATGGACGTTCGCGACAACAAAGGACTTGCAAATGCGCTGACGCCCTTCGTTTGATTTATTAAATAAAAATAACTTTAATCTACATCATGTAAATTAGATAGTTTGTGTTTACAGCTGCGGTAATGTCACAACTGAAAAGATTTTGAGTAGTAAACCTAAACTGCTAAGTTTGCGGTAATTTCATGCAATAATTTAAAATGAATTAATTTGTGAAGGTTGTAATCATAATCAATCAAATCTTATAGTGCATAAATAGATAGGCTCGCTTGATAGAGTTTCAGTATCAGTCAGAAATCAGAAAAAATAGTAACTATTTGTGAAAAAAGCTCTTAAATAGGTCGCTTTAAATTTGATTAAACAAAAGCTTTGACTGTACATGATGCTTTTAAACAATACAACGCAGTTCCATATGCGATGAACGTCGAATGAAATAAAAGTTTTCATTGATTTTACTGTCTTACTAGCCTATTTATTATATTATATTATACATTATTTACTTCTACAATGGTCAATGTAGCAAGTTCTTCCTTGCAGTTTATTTTAATAACTCTAAATTTTCTTGTTCAAAGTTTACTAACATATTGGAGCTTATGACTACTAGGTATTAAATGAATTATGTTATTTTAAATAATTTAAATTAAACAATAAAATCTTTTCCGTATTTTAAAATTGAAACTATTTTGATACAAATTATGAATTAAAGCAATCTGTAGAAATTAATAATGTAGCCAACTGGTGGTTCATGTAAACTAAATGTAAAAAAAAAAAGTTTTAGTTATAAATTAAAATTATATAGTAAATAATTAAAATGCTTACCAATTGACCATTCATTCAGCAAACTTACTCATTAAGTAATTTAGTAACGGTAAAACTGAACTAAAGATTTTTAAACCACTTCTCAGAAAAGCGTAAGGCCTCTTTAGACTTTAACGTTAATTTGTATATTATTTATCATAACAGTTTCATTTTGGATGTTTAAAATCAGAGATCAACACCACTTGAAATGTTTATCCTTAATGATCGTACTCTAGTGAAACCAAATATTTATATGAAATGAAGTTAAGAAACGGTATCCAGGTGATACTCATCCCAGGCGGACTCCGTAAGAGAGTCCTATAATTTAGAGAGAATTCTTAACTGATATTTGTATTACAATTTTTAACTTAGAAAATTGGAATTTTCAATGGTAGAATTTAATTTAATTTCAAAACCCTATAAACATCAGCCAAAAGGTAATACAAACCAGTAGACCGGAGAGTAAACCAGTAAAAGCCCTAAAGACCTGTCGTCTTAAACAAATAAATTAAAACGGAAATAAAAAAGAATTAAAAAATAAAGCAAGCATATTTGCTCTCACCTTCGAGGTTATTTCATTTCTAGTTCAGCATGTAACTGGCTAATAAAAGGAAAGTTGTGCTGACTCTTGCGATAGTTCCAGTTTATCGATACGTTATTCCAATACTTACGGAAAAAAGGCTATATAATCGGAAGGATCTCCTCAACTACCGCTACTTTTTGATTACAGGTACAATATTCCATACAAACCTTTGGAATATCATTTAGAAACAATCATCGGGTAGCTTTAGGCTATTGTAGCCTAGCATATAGGTATATGTTTGCTTTATCGTTTGTATCTATTGATTATACACACTTGATATTAGAAGCGAAAAGTTTCGCCTCTTCGGACGTTTTAAGCGGCATAGTATACCTAAATTTAAGGGTGGTATCACAAGTGCGTGTAGTCGTCACTTTTGTCAAATATACCATGGGGAATGCTCTTATAAATTGTTCGGACTAATACCAGCTGCCTCCATATACCATCTATTCCATCTAGATGGCCGGCAATCCACCATTGTGCGCTTTTCCCGGAATTTTTTCGCACTACCAACTTGTGGATTTCGGTTATTGCCAGCGGTATTTCCAGGCCGATACGAGATTGGGATCTTCAAGAAGAGAGCATATTTCCATTTTAAAGGCTGGCAAGCAAAGTTGCAAAACCTTTGATATTGCAGTTGTTCATTTGCAGCGGTGTTCGCTTACCATCAGATAAACTTGCTCATTTGCCTCTTAAACAGAAAAAAAAACCTTATACGTAATTACCTACTGAAACTTATTATAGAATACGATGTTAGAAAATAATCATATGTCAACATTACATTTTCATTGTTCAATGTCTTCGACTATACAAATACGTGGACGAGTATTTTGTTTATAATTAACATAGAGCAAACAGAAAACACACTTTTCCACAGTACTAAAGGGAATTTCCAAGCCATCTTTTTCACATAGTGTAATTGTTACAACGTATAATTGGCAAAATTCACTGTATTCTTTTACTTTTCTAAATGCCCTGTTTAATATTTTATTAGACTATTAAAGTGTGTTTGTAATCTACAACGTACTGACAATTTTGCTATGAAATAAAATCAGATCAATAAAATATTTATTTTATCGAGTAAAACACAATGTTTTATTAAAATCAGTAAAACAAAACATTTCATTTAAATCAGTAAAACACAACATTTTATTTCAATCGGTATAACAGTATTCTAGTATTGACGGTAACTTTCGTTATTTGTGCAAAACATCCGGTGTTATAATATTAGAATTTGTTACTTCGTATCGTTAAGGCTAAGACCGTTAAATGTTCTGTCTTGCGGTTGACATCACTATTATTAGAAGACAAAGAGGTTTCATCTCCTAGATAGTTTAGTGCAAAAAATATTATATTGCTATAATCTTTACGGAACACTCCTATAACACAAGATATTTGTTTGCATCATTAAAATATGCTAATTTGTCTCCCTTAGCTGGCTAAGTTTGTTTAAGGTAATTAAACACCTTCGTATAAATATGTTTGATTTATGAAAATAAAATGGAGCGTTTGAAGATGTTTTACTAATATATCACCCAAAATGGTAATTTTTAGGCTATTACATACAATATTATCATTTCCTTAGATAGCCTTATAATTGAATAAAAATTTATATATTAACAGTGATATGCATTATAACATTACTGTTTTAATTAAGAAAAGTATTTGCTTTTAGAGTTATCTTGAAAAAGTTAACAATTAATATTTAACAAAATTAACAGATCTTCGATAGGGATGGGATGCGGTCATTCTTTGCATGGCGGGTTCGCTTCTCACTGGAGGATCCCAGTGCAGTCATGTGTCGCTTCGGGGAATGGGGCTCTTTTTTCCGACCTCTGTGGTGCCCATTGGAAGCAAATCTCGGCCCTGGTTTAGTTGCTCTTGCAAAATGGCTTCCCGCCTAAAGCAGGAGTGTTATCGATCTCGGGCTGGGGCAGCAGCGTCACGGGATCCTAATACCAGTACCTTAAAAAGAAGTACAATTTTGCCTCCAGATCCTTCAAAAGATTTCTTGCCACGGCAAAGTCACAGCACATTGGGATAGTTGACGAGAGATTAGTTCGCCTTTCCTCGGGAACTTGTGCATTCTGGTCTCCCGCCAAAGCTGTACTAAGGAACTTCTGCACGCATTCTATACCATCACTGCACAGGGGGGATAACTTGCTGACCTATACAGCAAAAGAGAAGGCCGACCTCTTGGAAACTATTTGCGTCGAACTCAGCTTTGGATGACCGGGAGATCGCACCGCCAATCACCGGCGGCACAAGCATTTAATGCCGAAAATCCATTTTCGGGAAAACATAAAGCGTAAAGCGCTTTTCTCCCTAGACGTCCACAAGCCAAGTGGGTCGAACGGGAACTTCAATTGTGCTGAAGACTTGCGCTCCTGAGTTGGCACTGGTTCTAACGCGTCTTTTCCGGTACCAGGGCGTTGTCCCAAAATCCCTTAAAAAGATGAAAGCTTGGATCCGTCAAATTATCAGCCTATTGCTATCACCTCCTTGCTTTCCAAAATCATGGAGTCCGTTATTTACTGTCAGCTCTAAGGGTTCCTTGGAAAGCGCCTGCTGACTAGCGATCACCAGTACGATTTTCGTCGGTGTTGCTTAGGTGATAAGGTGATCTTCTTGTGACCTTTCACATCGATGGGCAGAGGCGGTTGAAAGCAAGGGGGAGGCGTTGGTGGTTAGTTTGGACGTAGCGAAATCCTTCGACCGGGTTTGGCTCAAAGCATTTCTCTCCAAGATTACGTCATTCATCCTGGGAAATTATGCAATTGGATAACTAGTTTTCTCTCGCGGATCGGAGCATCAGGGTCATCGTTGACTGTGCATGTTTGGATGCCAAACCTGTAAATGCTGGTATTCCACAAGACTGCCTGCTATTCTCCACGTCCTTTTTTTTTGCATATCAATGGCTTGTTGCATATTAGTAACATTCATTGCTATGAGGAGTACAGGTGATGCTTTATATACCGGCCAGGCAAATATTTCTTAGGAAGGCGTCGACAGCTCCAGAACAAACCTGTGCCTGAAGTAGAGACTTTGTTAAGTAAAATCTCGGATTGGAGTCGACTTAACTTATTCCACTTTAACCCCAATAAGACACGAGTTTGCACATTCACCACCAAAAAGAAATCCTTTGTTTCCTCTGTTTGAAAGCACTTCCCTTAATGCTATAAAGTTGATCGGAATTCTTGGCGTCGACATATCGAACGACGTTCAGTTTCGCGGTCATTTGGAAAAGCCAAGTTGTCTTCTGAAAAGCTCAGTGTCTTTAGCAGATCGAGACAGTACTTCCAAACGACTCACCACCTTTAGCTCTACAATGCGCAAGTATGGCTCCATATAGAGTTCCGTTCTCATCTGTGGGCTGGGTCTCCCTAATATAAGCTCCTTCCATCATATATATAGAGCTGGTCGGATCATCGACGACCTTTCCTATCGGCTTGATTCTTTAGCTCTACGCAGTGACTTACCTGGATGGCTGGAATTCCACCACCGTGCAATTTTCACGAAACTTTCTGCTACGCACCGCAAAATTGTGGAATCGGTTGGCACCAATGGTATTTTCGGACTGATACGACTTAGGATCCGTCTCATTTACCTTCTAATCCATAAAAAAATCCAAGAGGTGGTATGTAATCAAGCTCATAGATTGAAGGATAAATGAGTCCACGTTATTCACTGTTCACTGTCGTAGAATTCTTGTGTGCAGCCCGCTTGATGAGGTTTACAAGCATTGCCTGATACCCTACCGACAAGCAATAATACGTAGAAATTGTTTGACGGGCAAAATTTCCAGCGAAACTGCAGGGAATAAAGATGCACAGACTATATGGCTGTAATCTGGATCTAGGCGCCCAATATAACTGAACGTTGAGTTGAGAGAAGTTGAGATTGTTATGACATAAACAAGCGCAAAACTTACCAACAGGATTCCGACTTGCTTGTCACATCACTTGACTATAAATATACTATTAAATTTCTCTGAATGTAGCAGAATATAATTTTACTCTTACTCGTGCAGTGATCATAATTTTTCAACCAAAGCGTTATGTTTAGTAAAAACAATATTAATATAGAGTATATTAGTATTGATAATCTGAAAACATTTTTTTCGTGAATCAAATGTGAACACACATAAGCAAAAATAGAACATTGTATAAGCCGCGTAACGCTAAAAATAACTAACAAACATTCGAAACAATCTAAATTACAATTCGGAATTGGAATTACACGTAAAATGCTTTTTAGATCCACCAATTTCAGCAATAAAAAAGTAAAGATGTCTCTTTGCCCTAATTATTTAACCACACGATTTGCTTAGGACAAATCATTGAGTTTGATTTTGTTAAACTGCTAATTCAGCTAATGAACTTTACCCCTTTTAGAGCTTCACCGCTAAACCAGATAAAACAGCAATAATTGGACCGAAAAAGCTTTTATTGACCAATGACTACAGACGTATTATATTTTTATACTCTTAATTCGATCGTTCAATATTCTATTGAAAGACAACTATAGTGTGTTGTAATTATATTCTTTGATTAATTAAATTGAATATACACTCAAGCTACTTCTAAGTTTAATCGTACTTATATAATCTATATAATGCAAGGAATGACTTGTATACGACAGGTAAAGAAAACTTAAGAAATACAAATAAATTAATTTAAAAAAATACAGTTGACCTTTCAAATATGTCAGGAATCCTCAATTTTCATTTAGAACAACTTCACCAAAAGAGGAATGATTCCATGTCGGCGATTATATATGTACGACGCGTACGAATTTACATCTTTGAAATGCAAATCACTGCATTTCAAATTCATTCATCAAAGAGAATAGATACGCAGAGAGTATTTATCCTTACTTCCTTACTAATATTGTAAATGCGAAAATGTTTATTAAATTTGTAAGTCCTTCTATTAAGCTGCAACGAAGGTAGAAAGCAGTAATTTACTGGAATAGTCAAACGTTTTGAAACGGAGATTAACATTTGTGGAGAAAAATGAAATAAACATACCACTAAACAAAATCCACACAATCAACGCCACACAAGTTGAAGTATGACAACTTTTAATTAAATATAATATATCTACATACCATAATACAACTTTTAAATAAATGTTAATTAAATATCCTCGAGCAACCACAGTCAAAGTCAAAATTTTTCACTCAAAATTGGATTGGTTTATCATCACTTTTTGATGTCTAAAAAAAGTTCAAATCCTGGAGCCGGAAATTTTTAATCACGAATTAGTTAATTCGTAATTAAACATTTTAGGTGCTGATTTATCACGTGCATAACGGTGAATAAAAACATCCTGGGGACACCTGCATATTTTAGAAAGAAAAAAACGTTTATAAAATATGTGAAGACCGCCAACCCGCATTGGGGCCGCGTAGTATTAGCCCTTATACCCACCCATTGTACTGAGGAGTCCTGTGCCTAGCAGTGCGATTTATATAGGCTGTTACTAAAAACGCCCTTATAAAACAACAAGTCTACTATCTTACAAAGGGCGGCGTTTTTTTATTATTATTATTATTATATATTTATATTATAAAAAAAAAATTCAGTAAACTTTACAAGACTGTCATAAAGTTTATTTAAAAAGAAACGTAAACGTACAGAAAGTAATTTTGGCCTCCATAACTTTATTTATGCAAAAATTAGTCTTCTTTGCAACCTGGGAAGAAACCACAACAGAGGAATTCGACGCCTAAAAGTTTTGTATGAATATTTTTGATTCCATCCCAGAAAGTCTCAGCAAAAGCACTTCCACTTAGTAAAAATACTTTACTCATATGGAAATGTATTTTAATCAAAACAGTCTATTTGTTGTTAAGTAGTTTAGATAAGGTACAACTGGATAACTAACAAATTATGAGTGTTGACAGTTTTTTTTAACAAATACAACTTTCCTCTTTGGAGATCAATGCGTGTTATTTTACTTGATAATTTCTTGGACTATTACAATATTATAAATTCCAACCACTAGAATAGTCATGAAATAACACTGACGTAAATTACATTTGCCCTTATTCTTAAAATGTTATTTTTAAAAAATGTATAAAAATTGATTTCATATCAGTATCTCTGACATGCTGTGCTTTTAATGAACATTTCAATGTTGTATCAGAATAATTTGTTTTTTTTTTCATTTGTTTTCAACATCATTGATTTACGAAATATTCCTGGCGAAATTGATGCTTTTTTTGCTTGTTAATAAAAAAAAGGGATCTGTTCATTAGCTGAATTAAGCAGTTTTGCTAATCAAATCACTTCCTAAAACCGATTCATAGTAAGCAAATTAATTGCGCCTTTTAGGATTTTTTAATTCTCAAAGTTGATACTAACATTGCTTAAATTATTTTATGTGGTTTAAATTTTATTGAATATGTTTTTGTACTGCCATTATCTTATGTGGAATAAACTGTATGGGTTTATTTCATAATATTCGCTATTAGCATAAATGCTAAGCGTATATACGCAAGACTTATTTTATTTTTCCGTTGCACTTGTTGTTTAAATCTTTTGTTGGCCTTATAAGAAAAATTAGCTGACATAGCAACAGTATTAGGTTATAAAATATGGTTGAGATGGAGTCACGCAATGCAACTAAAATGTTCGATTTTCTTCGTGTTTTTAACCGCAAAAGATGCTCACTCACCATTATCTGATTGTACGTCTGTACCAACTAACTAGGTTGGTCTAGACGCCTAGACTGAAATAATTAGCGTTAGTTTACATGAGACTTCTTCCAACCTTTATTTTGGGTAGTTTATTGGTTCAAGAAGTAAACAGGAAGAGAAATATATTTTTTTGCAAAGTTCACATCGACATTCCATTGTATATATAGCAGGGCTGCCTCCAATATACCGCAGTTCCATTATGACTGCATCGCTAAAGTTTGCAAATGGTTCCCGACTGGTTTCACTCGCCGGACGAAATGCTTTGTGTTTCCATTTCAAGCCGGTTTTCTGTAAGGTCGTGGTACTTATCCGATTCAGCAGTCGTGGAAGCTGCGGCGTGGTTCTACAACTGTGAAGAGTCAAGTGGTCGATCTCGCCAACAACGTACGGTACGCGATATCTAAAATGCATCGCACAGATGCACATGTGTCCTACAAATAAACGCGGGCCAGAGGATATGGGATCCTATGATCCCAAGCTCATTGGCAGCCGGATTAGAGAAACCGACGTCGACTGAGCACCGAGGTACAGTACAACGCCCGATGAGCGTGCCCGATTTAGGAGCGTTTGTGTTATCGCCAAGTGAATGGAGGCGTAAAGTCGCTGCACAACAAGGCCTCCGCTCTATCAGCCGAGGGGTGACGTGCCACTTGAGATTATGCCCGGGTAATGGGGAAAGCACTAACACCCGTACTTCCACTGGCAGCCAAGACAGCGCGAAATATCGTTCAATCATCGCCATCTGGCTATTCAAGTGGTGGTGGAGTGGTGCTGGGAAGAGTTTACTTCTGCCTATTCACGCTTTAAGGCCGAGTTGGTCCCCACCACTGCCACCCCTTTATTTCAAAAAGGGGGCAAGTAGTGAGCAGTGTTGCGGTGCCGTTTGGACGCGTTAGCGCTATTTCTGGAAAGAACTCGCAAGCGGAATGACACCCGCGCGCGAGGGCTGTCCATAGGGGACGCTACAAGTGATCTCTTTGAGCCTATTTTAGATGTGCTGGGGGACGGGTCTAGAATGGCCTTGGACCTTAACTTTCTGCCTCCTGTGTCCGTGTTGGTTGAGAAGCAGGAGAACTGTTGGTATTGCATAAGCCATTCTCCATATCCTCCGCCACCTGTCGGGGCCACGCCGCTGATGTATCATTGTGGGGCTGCGTAGGGGGAAAGGGGTGCCGGTATTGTGACGCGCCGTTTTCCCTCCTCTCGCTGGGAGCTGGGAGGCTTACAGCTTTTGAGTACATGCTCAAAGCAAGGTATGTTATTTATTTGAAAAGGCTCTGTGTAGGAAGATACGCTTTATGGTCCGGCGCGCCTTTTTGGAAGGAGCCTTTAAGGAGGGGCTGCAGAGGCGGTCTGCATTAGCAGTGTCGCAGAAGTGTGCCAAAGCGTTCCCATGACCCTATATGCGCCCGATATGGAACCTCACGAGGGTTTTAAGCGGTGCAGGTCCGACATAACCCGTTCTTGTGTTCATGAGAGCACGATTAGGCTATTCCCCCACTTACATAAAAAGAGTTTATGGGCTAATCATCTGATTGCCTGAATAAAAAGACCATCCATATCATCCATGGGA
Organism: Eurytides lysithous rurik; assembly: GCA_018247575.1. Classification (NCBI taxonomy): domain Eukaryota; kingdom Metazoa; phylum Arthropoda; class Insecta; order Lepidoptera; family Papilionidae; genus Eurytides; species Eurytides lysithous. Next base: position 11,357 of record DWHO01002396.1, read on the forward strand.
ATGTATTAAGTGCTTGTGTATAAATGGTTTTAGCCACGCGTCGACGCCTTCGACGTTATAAATTTATCGAGGGAAAGATAAATTCTCTCTATTAATCAAAATCGTCATCATCGACATGGACACTATTTTTCAGAATGATGGATGAACCAAAAATGAAATCAATTATATGCTAAGTTCGGAGAGACGTGATCACAGATATGTTCGTCTCGAATTATTTTAGAAGCAGCAGTGATCTCCGTTTAGTTGAGCCACGCTGATTCTCGACATACGTACAGAAAAAAGAAGAAATTTAAATAAATAAACATTTAAAACATTAATACTAACAATCCGACCTCGATACACAATTCGAGATACAAATTTGAAAGCACGAACAAAATAAATACTTATATTTTATTCGCTGCATTAACTATTCTTGTACTATTGTCAAATACATACATACTGTCTTTGTGTGTGCATTCTCTTTGAGGAATGAATTTAGAAAGCGATGATTAGCATTTCAAAGACGAAATTTGTTGACGTCGTAAATATATGATAATGGCTATAATAGAACGTTTCTAGCTTAAATAAAATTATGTTTAATGCACAATGAAATATATTGTCTTACTCAATAACTAATAACTACTTTGACATAAATCACCATAATATCCACTTTTGCCTATTCAGCGTGTGTAATGATAAGACATTTAAAAATAAATCAAAACTTACAATAAAATACATAGTTTTGGAAGAAAAAGACTTCCGTCCTTCTCTGTTGTTGATACAAGTAAAGCTATGGGAAAACTATCGGCTACTGACTAACAACTCGACATCCCACCTAACTAGATTAATTTTTTTTTTTCAATTTTGACAAATTAGATAACTTAATAAAAATTGCATCGTTTTAATGATCGAGCTTGTTGTCCAAACATATGAGGTGGTCGACCTCTACGATAAATGATGCTTGCACGTTTTTTGCTACCTTGCGGAAATTAACTAATTGTTAGTTATTTTTGGTTAACTCTAGTTTTCTACCAGACACAGTCTGCAATGTTTTGGTGCTAAGAATTTAATTAATACTAATGCTTCCAAGCACTTTCTCTTTGAAATCTGGATGTTAATGAACCAAAGCACAGGGGTAAAAGTTTGAAGTATATATTTTTTTTTTATGTATTAGGTGGACAAACGAGCAAGCGGCTCACCTGATGGTAAGTGATCACCGCCGCCCATGGACATCTGCAGCATCACAAAACTTGCAAATGCGTTATCAGCCTTTAAAAGGGAGATTTTTTAAAGAAGGAGGAGGAGAGGGGTAGCGAAAGGGGGAGTGGGATGGAGGAAGATAAGGGAGGAAGGCGAGGGAAAGGAGTGGGCCACCGGCCACCTCACTCACCGGACGAAACGTGGAAGGAAAAACGCTTCCACTTTACGCCGGTTTTCTGTGAGGTCGTGGTACTAATCCGGTTCGAGTCGACCCATTCAGCAGCGGGAGCAGCTGCGTGGCTCTACCACCGTAAAAAAGTTTCTAATTTAATAAAAAGGGTAAAAAGGCTTGAACGTTATGCACACATTAATTACTTAAAATATTGATATATATCGTTCGTGGTAAACTGCTAATGCCGTATTCAAATTACGGCACTCAGTATAAGGCGCAAGAGCTTGTAAGCGAAAGCGCACGGACACAAGTTAATTTCCTGTCCGTGTCCCATTTAGCAGCGAGTTCATGCAATGCACGCATGAACACCACGAAGTAAAATATGCACGAGTAAAAATGAGTTTACTCTATACATACATCTCCTTGAGGTATACCCGATGTTAACGGTATAAAGATTAGTTGTGAAAAGAGAACCCGTTAATAAATACTTAGCCGAGAAAAATAAATCAAATTATCTTCATTTAGTATTTCACAAACTTGAGTATGCCTCTATATTTGAGCAGATTTCCCCGTACGGTTTCTATGATCTACGAATGAAATGAAAATGTTATGTACGTTCACAAAAATATTAATGACTTTCACCGGAAGTGTGACGTGCATGACATTAACACTAGGAATAAAAACAAATTTGTTGTACCTAAGACTCGTTTACAACGAGTC
>DWHO01002397.1:0-13425 GCA_018247575.1 Eurytides lysithous rurik
ATTGCCTGAAAAGTAAGATCAACCAAATCCGCGGAAAATGGAAGTTTATGCTTCCACGTTTCGTTCGGCGAGTGAGGTTGCCGGAGGCCCATCCCCCTCCCTCCTCCCTCTCCCCTCTCCACCACTCCCTTCTTAGCCCCTCTTCTACTCCTCTCACCTCTACCATCGTTCCTTCCTCTCACCCCTCCTCCTTCTCTCTTTCAAAAATACCCTCCCCCCTAAAGGCTGGCAACGCATTTGCAAGTTCTGTTGCAATTGTCCATGGTCGGCGGTGATCACTTAGAATCAGGTGAGCCGTTTGCTCGTTTATCAGCTTAATCAATAAAGAGTGACGAAGCAGCTCCCACTGCTACTGAATGATCTGGCTAGAACCTGATAAGTTCCACGACCTCACAGAAAATCGGCGTGAAATGGAAGTTCATTTTCCTATCTTTCCATTCCAACTACAACTGCTTTAAAATAAAAGCTGGTAAGACATTTGCAAAACGTTTGACGTTGCAAATGTCCATGGGCAGTGGTAATTGCTTTCCATCAGGTGAGCCGCTTCGTTTGCCCGTCTACTACATAAAAAAAATTCAGTGTATTAACAGTCTTTTCTACAGTGTGATTCATAGGCACACTTCTTGATTGTTATTGAACTTAAATATCTCTATACCCGTATTCTCCAGATAAGTAACGAAGCTTAAATATTCACGTGGGAGTGGATCAATTTAGTTTAGCAATTAAATAATTTTGGACAGAAAATAATTGAATTTCTTATTAATAAATATACAAATTATCGATAACTATTTATTTTTGTCAGAAAAATAATGCTGTATAATTTTAATGTGAAAATAGTGTCCGAGAGCGTATTTTAAATGTAATTGGTTGTTGCCTAAAACTTGATTGTAGAAGCATAACTCCTCTAATTTGTCTCTAATCTGTAGTTTTTGAGTTTCCCATCCAAAAAGGTAACCCAACGACTGTTCTTACTGACAGGGTCTGTAAGAACAGTCGCTAGTTTGTCTTTTTGGAGCAGAGCGAGTTTCGAATAAAGAGTTATTACTTTCTGAGATTACGTCCAGCCGTGTTTCTATCTCATGAAACGATATATCAGTGCAATTAAAAAGAAAATTTTAATACCCGTAATGTTAGTATATTTCATTCTCAATATTTATTACAATAAACATCTGAAAAACAACAGTCTTATAAACGCGTGCACCTCTAAGCATTTAATTATGAACCTATTTGATGTCAAATTCTTGAAACTTCATTCGTTCGTGCGAAATCCTCCTTCCTACTAGGATTCGTTACAGTTACCGCTCGCTGTCGTCTCGTTAACACGTATATAAATCTGAAAAAGACGAGAAATTTTAACACAATTGCACACCATAGCAACCAACACCGACTTTCACAAACCCTTAAAAGTATGTACTTTAATCTCCCGTATTGATATATTATTATTGCGACTACTTCAAAACCACTTTCACTGTTGACACCAAAACCGGGACTTATGCAAGATTTTAAAATGAGCTTCGGAGTAGCATTATTTCACATTTGCAACAAACTTACCACAAGAATCATCATCTTCTATGAATAGTTTTAAAGGGTATTAAAACCAGTCATAGATAACAATAAATCAAACTCAAAGTATCTGTCATTTTATAGTGTTGAAGTTAATCAGTCAGTGTTTTTCGACTTATCTAATGCCAGATTTTATTAAAACCGGATTCAAAAGTTGAAAATCAAGGCACGGAATCGCACTTGTGAATTTATTTATTCGATTTTATCGCCAAGGATTACGACGACCTTCTCGGTTTGTCGCAAATATTATTCGTTTGAAATAGCGATCTACTTCAAAAAGTTTTATACTCTGCACATCATTTCTTGTTCATTTGGCAAATATAACAAAGTTTGCTAATTTCGCAGCTGAGATGTCGTATTTAATGAGTTGCGATTTTATTCAAAGGCCGAAAGGTTAAAAATGCGGTACGATTAACAAAAAAATTACTATAATGCTAAAACAAATTTAATTAAAGGAATGTTTTTTTTTTGATAAAACAAGCGTTTAAGGAAAGCGCTAGCCTTTCCAATAAAATAAGCGGTAATAATAAAGTAAAATAAGTAAATAAGTTACATTCGGGAAATCCCCTACATGTCCTTAAAGGTTTCTAAACCTTTCCTCAAAAAATACAAGGTATTCAGATACGCAGCGGCAGAATTAAAATTATTAAATACAGAAAAACGTAACGATGCAAACGACTTACGTGAATATGCCGAGTGCAAACACGGTGAGGGCTGCGTCGAATAAATAAAAGGCACCGGGAAATGTCTCTATTGTCGATATGTAGATGAAGCTCGACGTGGGCATGTATATAGAAGGCGCTATAGCCTCTGTGACGCCCATTAATGAGCTTAATTTGGCTGAAATAGAACATTTATGTAAGATATACATATAGATAGATGTCGCTTTGTCAGTTTTTTAGGAAGTTCAGCGCAAGTCGTGCCTTGCGACACGCTTTACAGTAAAAAAATAGAGTATTTCGAACACGGCATAGCGACTTATGAGGACTGATGTTGATGCTTTTAGCCCATGCGGCTCTATAAAGCTTCATCGGATCGCCGGAAGTGACAAACGTGTTACGAAAGCAACATTGTACTTTAAACCCGAACGTAGGAGTGGTTGCTTGGCAGTAGAATGAATGGCAATGTAGTGGAACCGTGTAATGGTCCCACAGACTAAAAATGTATTTGATAGGGAATAATTAGGAATGAATATATCGATGCCAGAATCATAAACGTAGTAACCACCAAAAACTAAATTATTTACCAAACATACACCAATCGAGGCGGTTTAATTAACTGGTTTCAACGATGTAATTAAAAAAAAAATTCATGCGTCATTTACTACGTTTTTTGCTTTCCAGCGTCGATATGTAGGAATGAATACTATCTTTAAATACGCAGTAACTAATATTATAGCAAAAATAGTCTTTTTAAGTATTTAATAGAATTAATGTTTATAACTTTAGAGCGACCAAAAATGCTAGATCGCCGTAATACTAGATCGTCCCACACAAACGTTCCTCAAATATTGTTTCTTAAACTCTTATTTTCTTTGACGTTATAAACTAACACCACAACATATTATTAGGAAAACGAAAATCATTACATAATTATCACTATTCTGAGTTTGCGCACTACCTGTTAGATAATACCAGTATCAATCACATGAAAAGATTCAGTTTATTGTTTATAGACAACTAAGAACGTAATATGACGCCTCAAACAACTTCATCCGATCTCTTAACTTTATTTATAATTCTTAAGAAAAGCGAAATTTCAAATTCTTTCTAGCTTATTTTCTCTGCCGTAGCATATATGTTAAATGTGAAATGGTTTTGATATTTCAAATTCTTACAGTTTCTATTAAGAATAATATTATTTTACTATTAGGGAGTAATATTATATCAATTTTCAAAACTCTTTCAAACAAAGGTAAAATTTTCCGCGAACGATAACAATACAAGCGTGTTTAAATTAAATGAAAATATCTTATGAATGTGGTTGTCTACATGCGTGTAAATGCAGTGTTATGGATGATTTAAACTATATTTTATTTATAAAACATTACGGCAAATGTGATCCCCTGCGCCGTTAGACAAGAAAGTAAGACTCCTTATTATCATCAGGCTGGCCAACAGCCAGTATATAGCGCAAATATATATTTGTGCAAACAGTGTACTTCCGACCGGATAACAGTGATGTTTTTGCACTCATGCTTTGGAATGACCAAAGTGGCGGACACTTCAATTTCGATCATTCGTTGTAATACCTAAAGTTGCCAAAATCATTTCTCAAAGATTGCTAATTAGCAAACAGATCTCTTCTGCTCAGGATAGAGCTAGACCATTGTCCGTTTTGCCGCCAAGCAGTATTGTGAGAGCCAGTGCATACTGCTTAAAAACCAGAAAGCAGCAGTTTGTTTTTTGGTTTGAAGGCAGTGTTTCTAGGTACTACACAACACATGCATTTGAGTGACGAGTTGAACCAGAGAGTTTGTGTTGTTATGGTGTCGCTTACCACGTAAGTTTTTCTTATCGCCTCCATTTAACAATATGGATAGATATTGCCTAAGTATTGTCTTTGGTATCATTATAAATGTATACGAGTTAAAAATCGTGTGCCATATTTAAAGTCCGAACGAGTGGACCCTAAATTCTTGTATCATACTAGAATTTTGAGTTTAGTAATTTAAATATTATTAATAAATGAAATGTTGTAGATATATTGTAATAACGTTATCCTATACTAATATTTACTAAGGCGCATATCATTGTATTTTTGTCTTTACCACTTGCGTTAATGCGTAATATTAGATGTGGAAAGATTAACAAAAATACATAAGGCCAAATGAAGTCAGTAACAAAAGTAAAAATATCTACTACATCAAATATGCACAAAATAAGTAAAACGAGGACAACAAAGACAAAGTGATACGATAAGAGTAACATAAACGCATCGTATATAGCAAAGCGAGAAATTTTGCGATAGTTTCATGAACGATGATATAAAATAAGAATCACAAAGAAAAATAACAAAATCTTCCATTCATTTAATCACTTACGATACACAAGGCAATAACACGCAAAAAACTTATATGCGCACTACCGTCCTCATATACTAGTCTCAGTTTCGTGCGTAATTAGCCTTAAACCTACCATTTAGACAGGGCCTGCATTTTATTTAAATTTTATTTTTAGGAGATCATCGTGCGCCCGATGGTAAAAACAGAGTACCACAAAACCTGCTTGGCTATGATCAGTGGCGGTACTACCATACAAGCCCAAAAGCCCGGCTTGCCCTACTAAGGAGTAAAATTTATACATTTTAATTAGCACACAATTCCCACTAACGCTCAAATTTAAAAATAAATTATTCAGGAATTATGTGCTAATTAAGATTTATAAATTTTACTCCTTAGTAGGGCAAGCCGGGCTAGTTGAGATTATTCATAAAGAAAAAGATCTGGTTTGAGAGAGCGCTCGATATTATTTACTCATACTCAATCATTTATTACATTCCTTATGTTAAACAAAATTTCACATTATGTATTATTTATTATGGTAAACATTATTGTTGACGTATGGTTGTTGCAATATGTAAAGAAGAGGCGTACCATTCATTCAAAACAATCGTCATTAGAGTATTATTTACTAACGGAATTATAAAAATTTTCGGATAGTATTTTTTTTTAATTTGGTTTATGAAAGTTATTCCATTTTGTTCACCACTCTTTATTTTTTTTGCCAATTTATTATATATTAAGATGCAAGTTGCAAAAGGTCCGGAACTGTACATTTCTAATCATGAGACCGGGAGTGCCAAATTTCTATATTTTTAATTTAAGTATTTCTACAAAGAATACATAAAAATAAATTGATTATTTACAAAAACATCTTATAAAACAGTTTGAACTGTACATAACCTACAACTATACGGGACGCCTGTCAGGCACAGCCTTCTTTTGTAGACAATACACCGTTATACTTATACAATCCAAGCGGCCTTCTCGCGGATTGGCCGTCTACGCGTATCGTGTTTCACATAAAATATATTCACAGACACATACACACAAACATAATCGATATATTTAATATTGTCTTAACCGTTTTACTGATGCTAATGACTTTTAAACCACTATTAAGGCAGTTCTAACGAGATGAAATCTTAATCGATTCCATTTAATACGACCATGAACTGTGCGATCGTTTATTTTAGAATTATAATTTGGCGGCTGGTTCACTCGTTTTTTTTTCATGCGTTTTTTATGGCAAACGAGCAAGCGGCTCATCTAAGCGGTGACGCTCTCCATGGATACTTGTATCATCGCAGAACTTGCAAAGGCGTTGCCAGCCCTTGACACGGGAATTGTTGTGAGTGGGCAGGAGGGGCATAGAGGAAAACAAAAGGAGATCTTTTGTCCCTCTCTCTCTAAAGAAAGAGAGAAAGAACCATCTCACTCACCGGACGAAACACGGGAAACGCTTACACTTGTATTTAACGTCAATTTTCTGTGAGGTCGTGGTATCCGGTTGAAGTGGACCCTGAATGGGCCTAAATAGCAGCGAGTGCTGCGCTACCATCGTAATATATCTTGTATTTACCTCCATAAATTAAGCGTCCATAAATTTAAACTAATTTACGGAATTTATGGCGTTTTATTTCTTTTAAAATCCCGACATTTTGAACATTCTACAGACTGCCCTGTGACCATGGATTGTAAAATGACGTGGTAAAGACAAACAACCAAACCAAGCAACGAACTTTCCCATTTATACTATCAATAGAGAAGCGTGGACAGTGGTAATAAGACCTACTCACCAACTTCCTCCGTAGGCACGAGCTTAGTAGCTATCGCTCTAACTGCAGTAAGGCCGGTGTGACTGAATATGTTGAATAATGGGGCACAGTAATACCAATTTCTGTTCGGTGCGAAAGCAAAAATGAAGCATGACGCTATTCGGCTAACTCCGGCCAAAACGCCTATCATGCTGTCTTGTACCTCTAGCTTTTTGCTCAAAATTGTGACGCAGAAAAATGTACCTGTAACGGAAAGAAAAGCTCATACACTTTTTACAGACTGTTGCGACCCTGGAGGTGGGTGGAATTTGGGATAGTTAGTATGAAATATGCAGTAGAAAAACATTACATCAAATAAAATAGTACATTATTGGATATGATACTGTCAACGTAATAATTTGACAAACCATAAATATTTTTTTTATGTTATATAATATTAATACCATTCAAACGTGGAACTCGATGTTAGGTGTTCAAATTTCGAACATCGGGTGACCACAAGTATCTATTAATAAGAACGAAAAATAGAACTTATGCAAAATCTAACAACTTCTATGCGTAAAGGTCTACATGAAAACCTAAGGAGCGGTTTATTCCTCTTTGTTAATTTATTTTTCTTCTAACGGTTTCCTAATTGCCTTTCAATAGCTGACATTACAACAACTGAACTACGGGTGTTATTTATATTTATTTGTAGTTGTCATTATTATAAAATTTGTAATCTTCTCTTGTTAATAAGTAGAGTAATATAACATATAAAGTGCATAGGTCTGACAAATCTGTACATTACTATATTCAATATTCACTAAAAGTTATAAGTTATTATCAATAATACTTAATTGCGTACAAGTTTCGGCAATCTTTAAAAATAAATTGTGGCGTAAAGAAAGCCGATAAATACTGATAATTCACTAATATAATAAACAGTAACTATTATCGTGAGTACTCACAACGTATTTTGTGTTTTATTTATTATTTGCAATATCAAAAAGTCATTCAAAGGCCACCATATAGTAGTCGTAAAAACTAAGTAACAGGAAAGTCATGCTTATGGTGTAATCGAAATTGTAAATGCCTTACGACTTACTTCTTAAAGCGTGTTTGGTGTCTGTCTGACTTTAACACGACAACTCAATAACAGATCAAAATTATTTCTAAGATATGTGTAACAAAGAGTTGCAACCGGGAATTTTTATCCCGGAACGGGTACAAAAAGAGGTAAATCAGATCGATAATAAAAATCACGTAAGCAATGACTCTGGCTCTGTACATGGTGCTCAGATCGTCTGAAATATCTCTATATACGTTACAAAATATTAGTGAAATCTTTATTAAGCACAATAAGAAAACTGGATAAAACCGGTCCCTGGATGACAAACACGTGGAGATTTAGCATTTCAGTGGGTTCGGTACCCATATGAAGCTTTACAAACTTCATTCCACACTTGTGATAAACGCGTACATTATAGACATTACGCCTGTACTGACCTATGTCTGAACTAACCCATAAAACATGAATGCCCTCACTGGAATTGGCAAACGGGCAAGCGGCACATTATTGATCACTTATCAATTTCCTTGAATTGAACTCATTCACAGAGCATCATGATTTTGTACAGAATGACGATGTTTTAGTTACTTTGTATGCAACAAGATAAGACAAGCCTTGACCTAGGTCGATAAAATTGTTATGAAACTAAGTCGAACATACGCATCTGTGCAGTCCGTAAGTTTTTTTTGGGTTATATGTACATGCAATTATAATTTGCGATAACAATGAAATCTGCGTTTGTATTTAGGCCGTTTTACAATATTGCGTCAATGTGAAAAATATATACGTACTTACGTAAATTATTAATAAAGCCATCTCGAATAATGTAGGTAAAGTCGCTTTTTTTTAGGAAATTAAGTGATATGACAAGAGCCAGTAAGTAAGCGATATACTTACCCATGTTAATAAACGTCACTAACTCATATTTGGATTCGGGTTTGACGCTCAAAGCTGTACGTTTTAATTATAAATGTATCTTTTACTGGAACTTTTTTATGAGTTCACTAAGTAAGCCGCGTACTGTCAATCTTTTGGATCACTCACCTATCAATCCAAGAACGGTGTTGATGGCACCGTAAATACTGAACTCCACTCCATTGAAGTTAAATTTGCGTATCGCGTACAAATAACTCACTTGCGAATCACCTGAGGGGAAAAAACAATCACAATGTAGATATGACGAGCGAACGAGTTTCTTTGTTATCACGTTCGAGTATTGTCTATGCGGTCATTAACTTTAATGGCAAGTGCAGTGTAGCTTATAGAGCGTAAATTTATTAATTTTATTTTATTTATTTGGGATTTTTAAATAAATTAAAACAAAGCTATTCACTCGTGCTTTTCTCTCATTTGAAATTATACTTTTTTTTTTTACATTTTCAAAAATCGGTTATACAACACTCGGATCAATTGGAATTTGAGGAATATAAGTTTGGGAGAAATGCCCTCTTGGTGCTGTCAACAAACTCTGTGGAAATTAAATGAGTAAACAAATGTTTAACCCTTTGGTCGGTGAGCACTTTTAGCATCGAAACCTGTTTTCGGATTTTGACATTCCTTCTTTGGTTGTTTGCCGAAGGTATCTTCTCAAAAACAAACGGAGCGTTGATAAAATTTTGTAACATGTTTGATGTAAAAACTTTCGTGTGTCATCATTAACGATAATGTTTTTTTTTAAATAATTATCTAACGACAAACAGCGTTGTTTTGTAAGTTTTCACACAAACGAGCCTAATGCAGCATTGAAGGCCGCATAGAAAAGTAGTCTTGGAGTCGGGTAATTACGTAAGCAATAAAGATGCATAGCATTAATAAAAGACTACAGCTGTTATAAACATAATAATATTTGTTTTCCCTAAAATACTATAGCATTCATCAGTATATTATTTATTACAATATTTAGCTTAATAGCGTGAAGAAATTCGTATAAAAGCGATATTTTTAAATTCACGTCAAAGATTATTATTTAATTAAAAACTAAAAATTAAATTAAAAAAAAATTAAGATAGACAAACAACTCGTTGTGAACCAAGCTAAACTGTTTCAATATCCTCTGTCGAACATAACGGGATCTACAGCGGATCCTTGTGGATTCGCCCGCCTCGCGAAATGCAATCAAATCGTTTTTACAAAAGCGCTTACGTCGTTAAGTAATTACCATACAAATGTTGCCAGTACTAACAATAAAATGCATTAACATCATTGTGCGCAGATAAGTGACGCTCGGGCCGTAAAAACAAGCGAACGCTGTTGACATTTAATTAAGAATTGACTACGGTATCAATAATCTAGATGTGCCCTATCGCTAAATTATATATTGTTTTAACAAGATGTCCCTGTCGCATTTAAACAGTGTCCGAATTTTTATTTACGTAGTTTTAATAGAAAAAAAGTTTTCTCTTTGGCAATAAAAATCCCTACCCGTTTTATAACGCAAGGCAATTAAGTACCAATCTCATTTACCATGACATAAATACGAGGTAATAAATTTGAGCTGTACTAAATCTTTGACATTTTAGTATAAGAGTTCCGTCAATTATATTTTGTTAATTAACAAACATTTTTTTTAATTCTTTAATGATTTGTTGATGGTTTGTCCATGGCTAAGGTTTTATTAATGCTCAGTAGTCATTTATAAACTTTGTTTCTTATCAATCCAATTAAGAAGTTATATTTAGATACAGAACTAATGACTGATAGTACTACAAATAATATACTAAAATCAATGCAGTTCTCAATAAATAAGATGTAAGTTTTCGAGAATACAATAAGTTATCGTAAGACAATTTTCGTTTTGATCATTAATCAGATGATAAATTAATTATAGTATAATCTCACCATAAAGAGGTCCCACCATGAGAATGTACAGGAAAATCACTGAAATTATTTGACTTCTCAAGCCAAATGCCCGAGGTCTTAGGGCCACCATTACAGTATCAGCTACCAGTTTAAATACTTCCTGAATTTTTTTCCTTAATTTGTTGTTTCCAATTGAGTCATTTATATGATTGCACTTTTCCTCGGGTGGCAAAACATCTTCGAGTCTGAACAAACCGTAAATGAAAGACAATGTATGAAGCACTAACAGCAAAGAAAACATTCCATAGTATCCCACCATTTTCAACAAGATTCCACTTAACGCCGTTCCTGTGGGTGTACCCAAACTGACACATATTGTGACCATGCCTAAACGAAAAGTCCTGTTCTCAACCGTTGTTCTGTCTGACATAAAACTGTACATGCCCATGAATATTGTTATGTAGCTGCCGGTAAACGCTGCCGGCAACGCTTCTATCAGCGCTGTCGCCGTCAGAGACAACTCTTTGAAATAGTACGTAGCAAATAAAAGTCCAATATTGGCGACAATCTCCCCTGTGAAGGGAAAGAGTATAAAAATTTTTCGCTTCTTGGTTTTGTCGCTCCACGCGCCAACAAAAAGCACCATCAAGGCCGGTATCGCCGTTTGCAAAGGAAACTTCCAGGCGACAACGTTCGCCACCAAGCTTTGCACTTCATTCACTTCCTTATCAAGGCCAGTAGTGTTCCGATCCCTGATGCGGTCGCATATATCGTCGCTGAATTGGAAATTGACTCTGCACGATTTCTCTAAATGCATGTTTTGAACAGCCAGCGACGATAATGATGTGCACAGCATGAACGTAAACAAACATGGCTCCACCGTGGTTTCGCGTACGCAGCACTTGATGCCCTTCAAGGCGCTCTTCGATTTTTCACGCCATGTCCTCCTTTCGCCGTCCCCGGTGAGGTGCGCGTTCGACTTCGTGAAATCGACGGCGCTGTTGATGTTTTCAGTGCTGGCACTCATGTTACGGCACAGCGGCAAAAGTGAGAGTCAGTAAAAGTGATTGACGGTTTAATACTGAGACCGCGCGCGCTACGCGATCGCCGCCGGCGAGGGATTGCGACTCGACTCGAGATACACGCTTAATCCGTGACACTCCAAATGTCGCTACCAAAAACCAGGGATGTTAATATCGGGCTGTATGTGTATGTGTAATGCGGCGCGATATGGCAGCGCTGCGCCGCATTCGAGCGTACGCATCTCGTTCACGATAGAGAGGTCTCACTACCGTTACCACTTTTAATTAACAGCATCGCGTCAACCGAACGAACACCTCAAGCCGAGCGCAACTTCCCTTCCCCGTCTGCGGCCGCACAAGCAAATGTATAAGCAAAACAACTGTACGAATTGGTATCGCGGCAGCAACTGTTTAAATAATTTTTATTATCATCACGGTTAACGTTCGACGCGTAGTTTTCTTTAATACTACTAAAATGGTGCAGCATTTAAAGCGTTTTAAGCTATCAGGCCGTCGAAACGGGCAAGTCCGTATGATAGTAAGGTTATTGACCTGCATCTTATTCTGGGAGCCAGAGAAAGATGAAGTCCTCTAATCCATTTTCTCAGACAATATTTTCAGTCGTACATGTACATTTTCTATGAATTGTTTTTGTTAAATTAAAAGTTTAAGTCGATATGAGAACGAAATAATTAAACGCCAATAAGGCAAAATAAAAAAAACTGGACGAAAAATGGGCATATTGTAAAGCGGATATTCATCATTTATAATTTTAAATAAACTCTGACATCATAAAAACAGAATTCAATCGAGCAATAACCCATTCAATAGAATACCCAATCAAGTCTAGACAAGTATATAATTTATATAAAAGGTTAACGTATTTTATACAAGATATTTGATGCTTGCTTTATAGAATTAAACCAAATGATTGTTCTCATTTTCTTATTAGTCAATTTTTATGATATTTGGTATAAAATGAAACTCCCTTTATAAAAAAAAATATTTTTATAAAATTTGATTGAACATTAAAATTAATCGTGCAATGATAGTTGTAGGACCTTACAAACTATTTAAAGCGCCTTTAAGAAAGTAATAGCAATAAACGTCACGGAAGCAAAGCCGTAATTTAGCTATTATTAAATCAAACTCGTGAAAACCTACTTTCCTACGATCAAAGGATAAATATGTGTTTCTTTGTAAATTAAAATTTGTATGAAAAAGAAATCTTATGCCGTCATTTTTCACACTCACACATATAATATACATATTACACAAATACCTCACATTGTTTACGCAAATCTTTAAATATTACAAATAATACTTTAATTATACTTTACAAGTAATACTTTAACTTAATAATATACTCATTGTCTATGTATATTTTTAAGGTAAAAAAGAATTCCAAAAAATTTCATCAGAAAACTATTAAAATAACGCCTTATCCAGAATAATGAGTGAAAACAAATGTTGACAAACACCATCACAGTATTAATCTGCATCAACAATCGATTTAGAATGCTAGGCCGCCTCATTTACTTCTGAAAAAGAGGTAAAGAACCTAACAAGATACCTCGTTGTTTTATATAAGAATTTAGTTCATATTTTGCAATTTACATGACATACAAGCACACGCGTCACCCGCATATTTCATTCCATGTGTTGCACACACAGTACAAAATGTCAGATATAAAATTTCGAGAAGTTCCAAACGACGAAGCTACTTCTTTTGCTCTGAAACGACAGTGAGAAACAGGGTCGCTATTCCTCATGTGACTTTCAAGGACAAGAATAGATACAAAGGTTTTATTTTCACGAGTTTTCTCCTTCAGTAATGTTGAAGAATATTACAAAGCAGAAGGCCTTGTTTTGGTGTTCACGTTTCTATAAGCCATATCTTTCGTCTCTTTGCTAAGAGATGCCTCAGTAATTGGTGAAAAATGAACTGATGGTAACTTAAATTGTCTATGTGTGCACATGAGAGCTAATTACCTTCGGCCGTCCATCGTTCTAGGCTTGCCAGATGGAGTTTTAAACTGCTTTGGAAGCGTGGGGTAAACGGATACAGGTCGAGAATGGTAAGTCCACTGCAGGGGATGATCGAATAGCAAAACCAAACTTCCTAATCTGTAGATGGGGGGGGGGGGCCTACGGCGACCACTGCAGGAAAACTGGCGGTTGGCCCCAGGGCCGCGCCCCCGCGCCCGGCAG
>DWHO01002398.1:0-13425 GCA_018247575.1 Eurytides lysithous rurik
CTGAAAGCAAATCGATAAATCGGAAAGCAAATCGATAAATCGGAGAGCAAATCGATAAATCGTAGAGAAAATCGATACGACGAAAATAAAATCGATTGTATGCCGATCCGATTTCGAATACGGAATTTTGACTTTCATCGAAGCGCCTAGCGTTCTCTAGCCGACATCCTCACCTGAAAATCGCCACTGTAGAGGCGAGGCGGTGTGCTCAAGTCCATTTGCAGCCGCTGCCCTGAGGGAGGGGAGGGGAAGTTTTATTACGCATCTACAGTGATCCCCCCCTATAACGCGGTACCCTTATTACGCGTTGTCACGTCCCTCCCACGCGCATTTCCCCCCGTATAACAATTTCCAAATACAGTTATCCCCCCTATGTCACAGGAGATAGTCATATGGTAGATTGGTTTCTGTAGGGGAGTACTGTAGGCAAGTATTAAAACCGTTTTTGGTATTACGTAATATATTTCAAATCAAATGTTTTTTTAATCAAGTGTTCTTATTTTGGTTTTAGTGAAACAACATTCGATGTGATTCGAGGAATGTTAAATACGGCTCATTTGTACGCGACGCGTTGTCATACGGGGTCGTACGAACGCGTTATACGAGAACGCTCGTACAACGCGTTTTCCTGTAACGCGCAACCTATCTACCGTATTATTGGGGGGTTATTGTATGTATCGAATCTAATCAAAACATATCTATTCAAACAGGCCTTTATAGACATTTTTGAACGGTCATTTTTAAATTTTGTTAGTGAGAAAGCTACCACCGGCTCTTTTAAAATACCGTTACAGTATGTTAAGCCTTAATACAGTGTAATAGCTATCCCATATATGACTCAATCAATTAAGTTCCACGCATTTTGATCTACCAGAAACTCCTGAAGAGTATAATAAGCTTTAAACAACAAAATGTTCTTAATTTTAGTTTTAAAAGGGCCAAGTGGTAGATCTGAGATATTTTGTGGAATTTTATTAAATACGCGTATACCAATGCCCATGAAGGATTTTTTTTACCTTTCGGAGACAAAATCGAGGTGTTACAAGCTCGCTTGATTAGCTGGCAATGCAGTGGTACCATTCCAGGTAGACTCTGTAAAGAAGTTAGTTTAAGAAGAGTAGATGTAATATATAGTATGTATTGCAAATTCTTTCTGCTAACTGCTAAAACAGCTTGTAACGTAGATGTTTTATTAACTGCTAAAAAGTGGACTTGCGTTTAAGATATTTTGCTAAATGTTAAAACAGTGGACTCTGTTACAGGTGCCTAGCTAACCGTTTAAAGAGTAGACTAGTGTCTTGCTAACTGTTAAATGTTGATCGGTTTTGTTTATAGTTTAAACGCACATATTGAATTCTAATAGGAAAATTGATGTTTGTAAAATATAAGTTAGTTTTAAAAGAATTATTAAAGACAAGGCTAACCTTTTATAGAGTTATTAACAAAAAAAACCTGATCATCTAAAACGTTTAATTTGCATAATCAAAGAGAGACAAGTGACATAACACAGTATCCACTCCTTCTACTTTATGATGATACATATACCATGATGATATGGTACATATATCAGCAGTCATAATACATTATAAAGGGTAATATAAGATAATTTTTCCTGTTTTTTCTGGTCGCTCAGTGATCAACAGATGACTCGGTAAACCATACATCGTAATGAAATCGTGAAACTTCGAGACTTCCGAAGAATAACATAGTATGAGTCAAAAGAACCACAAGTGTCAATCCATACATTTTTTTTAATTTTTTTTTTTATTTAAACGCATAAATGTCTACGATCAAGTAGGCCTTGCTCGCGTGGATACTGATTTTATGGCTATTATTTTTCTAATTATTCTGCGATAAAAAGTCTACCGATTTTTTTATTCACTCTTCCAAATGTTAGAAAATTAAGACAAAGCTCACCGGCCTGTTTAAACTAAACAAAATTTGACTCATCGAAGCAAACACCTTCGCATTCATAATTTCAGCTAAATTACGCCTATCGTTATACTGCGTTGCTTAATACAACTACATTGTTGTATTAAGTTTACGATTCCTTTACCGTTCTCGCGGCATACAATTTTGATCGTTTCAACTTTTAAAGTTCTTTCGAGTTGAACTATAATTAGTGACGTGGTAATAAAAACGTCCGTGTCATATTTTATTACCACGTCCGCTGATGGTAGACGGGTCGTTAACTAAAGCACCGAGGAGAGCTCTAAGAGCGAAATGAAGTCCGTACCAAAGATGTGATTTCGTATACGGCGTAAAATCTATCTCGCCGAAGGCCTCATATACTTCTAATGTAAGTCAAGCAGTAATGTATAAACACCACTGTGTTTTGATTTAAAGGTCAATGACGGCAGTGTAATCACTGGGAATAAAGAAGGAGCATCTTATATCCCTAACAGTGGTACGAAACTGGTAAGTACCATAACCTCACAGAAAATCGGCGTGTAGTGGAAGTGTTTGTGCTTTCGCGTTTCATCTAGTGAGTGAAGTGGCCGTTGGCCCATACACCTCCCTTCCTTTCTCTCCTTTCCCCTTCCAAAAATTCCCGCCGCAAATGTATGAAAATGTGACAAGCGCCACGGCGTGCCAGGCCATTTTGTACTGGTGCAGCTTAAAAAAAGCAGTGTTGTACCTTACCTAAACAACCTACGCATAATACGCGAAAGACGCTAGCTAGTGTTTTCGTTTATTTAATTTCAATGCGTATAAATCATTTATTTACGAATTTATCGTATTGTGAAATGAGATGATTTTCATAGATTTCGTCGCGTATAAGTTTCGACCTAGTACCATCCGTTACTAGGCCGTTTTGTTAGTTAAATTTTGAGTTATGTAGCACGATAAAATCCGTAAAAATAGTTCAGTTTTAAAAGTATATGTTTTTATACATTACATCATAATAACACAGTGCCACACAATATTCTAAATGCACTATCTCAGAACTGCTCGACTGCTGAGTGTTCATCAATAAGAGATATGTAGATAAAAACAAGACAAATACGTAGCACGGGTGGGAAGCGAACCATCGAACCATGGGGCGGGAGCCAACAGCTTAGCAAATACGCCAACGTTCAATCTCACAATGTTCGAAGTTACAATTATCTTAGTAAAATAATACTTTCACCAATACTCTCCAAGTTGTTGACAAGACTTTAAGGCATTTCTAAAAGCGTAACCTTTTTCCTAGTGGCTTTATTCTATAATTCATAACGTTCCTGCGATTCAGCTGCTATGATAAAAGACAGTCGAATAAACAAACAATTCGAAAACTCGGTCTGTTTCTCTTCAAGCACGGAATACGAGTTGAATACAATATTCCTTCATAAGATTGACGGAAACCATAACGGGAAAACCTTATTTTCTCAGATGAAATTTGTTTTCCTTCGCCAATTCTAAAAATCGACTGCGAACAATGAAGTTCGTTACGCATAAGGAGGAACCATTAAGCAGATTTACATAAAGCTTCCGGCCCTAGCGGTTCGTGAAACTTTTCGTTTAACTAACTTCTAATTTATAATGTTCATTAACAATGTTTCGATAGATGGCGCCAAGAGTCGGTTTTATACCGTTTTCCTCTTCTTTCGTCGACGTTTAAGTTTGTTTTCACAGAGGCGAAATTTTACAGACGCCGACGAATTCCTCCCTCTTCCCAACACGCCCGAGTCTAAATATTTAACTGTAATTACGACTTCACAGTTACTGAAAATAAGAAAGCTGAGTCATTATGCTCCATCTGTTAATAATTTAAGAGGATTCGTGTTTAAGGAGAATTGAAAAAAAATCAATTGAAAGGAGATCGGGCGACGTCGTGTCGGATCGCGTAATTATTGTTCTCCTAAGGGCCTAATTAAATGTAATCGCTTGTGAGTAAGAAATAAAACAGGATTATATTATGCTGTACGTGTGGTCAAGTATCATAATGAACACGTACGGATGTAAGTGGAGCTAATAGGCTAGTATGAGTAGGGAATTAGCTGTACAAGATTTATTTAAGATGTTTTTTAATCGTTTTACGGATTGTATTGCATTTATTTTTTAATTAAAATTAAGCATTTCTCAGTACAAGTACAAGAAATCATTATAAACTTAATGTTATACTATATATTTACGTAAATTGCAGTAAGCGTTTGAGCGATTTTTGAACCTAAAGTTGTTAAAATAGTAATTAAATGATGAAATCCTTAAATTTATTATATACATACATTTAACATGTTTCAGCTTTATTCCTTTCGTTATTTGATCAAACTTAACAATTGTTAAGGATATTAACTCGCGTCGAAACGAAAAACGAAACGTTTTTCAATCCCTTGAATAGCTTGGCTAGGAACTAAGCTCGTGATCCAGAGATATGATGGTTAATCTTAATACCCAGTAGTAATTACTGGGTATTGGGTTTTATAGTTTTCACACTAATCTTAATACACTAATGTCCGCACGAGCTTAACGGAAGAATTACAGGCAATTATGACCTTTTCCCCGGAAGAAATGGCGGTACAACACAAGTCCAAAGGCCCGGCTTGCCCTCCTAAGGAGTAAAATTTATAAATCTTAATTAGCACATAATACCCGCAATGCTCAAATTTAAAAATAAATTATTTGGGAATTATGTAATTCTTCCATTAAGCTCGTGTGGACATTAGTGTATTGACACTAACTATCAAAATTATTTGCTTAGTGAATACAATTCAGTTGTTCTTTATCTGTAAGTGGAAAGATTAGACGCGCTGCTGCGTAAAATGTGACAAATGTGACATGATGTCTAGAAGCCAAAGATTTCCAAACTTTTTATCTCGTAGACCACTCTCAAAGTGCTACAGATTTCGGTCAATCCCCCGCTCGTAAATTTTTACCATATTTCCCAAATTCGTCAAGGCGTGTGGAGATTAGATCTCATCACGCTTCCATCGGGTTTCCCGTGCGTCTATCGATATCATATAAGTCGCAACAGCAGTTTATTTCCGCCTTAAGTACGACAAGTGAAAGTTGTGCGTGCACGCCAGAATTAAATCAATTAAGCGAATACAAATTGCTGTTTAAACTTGCGATGTGAAATAAAAGCAAAAGATAAGTAACGCCGACGCGTTATCTTTTGTATCAACTTGAAAGCGTCACTCCAAAGTAAGTCCCCGCGCGATCGAGCATATATCTGGGCCATTTATCTTGAACGTGGTCCTTTCAATGCAAATTAAATTCCCCTGCAGTCTGACTTCAGATACCCTCAAGTAGCGTAATAAAGTGCTGATTGGACTAAACTCAGGGCGAAATTACCTTACTTTAAACTGTCTAAACTATCATTAGCATTTAACTCGTGTTTTTTCTTTCTATTTTTAAATATTACAGGAAGTCGTGTTTGCATTTAGCACTTTAGATAAATAACGACGATTTAGATAACTTTAATCGGTTAGGTTTTAGAACTATACTCTATTTTGTGGTATACATTATTTCTTATACGAATAACTAAGAGCCAATATATAACTACTAATAGACAAAAGCAATTGTTATTTATTAAGACAATAGAATATTGATAAAATGACAGTAATGTTAATAATAGAGCAATTGCATTAAGTATATAAATATTCAAAATTAAACTTATTAACATCTCTTGAAAATTTCCCTTCACGTTTGTAACTTTTTTTTTTTCAATTTACCTGACATTAAAAGCAACCAATGTCACCATCCGTCTGAAATATGTATCCAGGAAACGTCCAAAACGTGTGAACGAAGGATAAACCAATAAAAATACATTTGCATGTATGATCAGTAAGAATAGAACGAATTGTCATTGAAAATTTTCTATTATTTATGTATTTACGCTTTGCATTATCACATAAATAAGAATTACAAAGGGCGGACTTAACCTCGTTGGGCATTCTTTCTCGTTGGGCAAAGTCAGCCAGGGGATGGAATAATGAAAACAAAAATGCTAAGTCAATATAATTAATCGAGTTAAACTATTATATGGAGTCTGTAAGAGATATTGATGATTGCTTTTTACTTTTTAACCGAAGTCGAAAGCCCTTAAATCTCAAAGGTCCTCAACTCTCTCTCTTCGAAGATACATTGGAAAACTTAAAATCTAAGAAGAAATTAATGCTCATTTAGATATTGTTAGATGTATTTGAAGCCGGCTTTTATATTTATAAAAAGATATACAAATTATCGAATATATTATTTACTTTACCGCTCATGTAAGTTAGGGGTTTGGCACTTTTACTGTAAACACTATTAAAAGTTTATACGTGTTTTGCCCCGAACAAAAACACGGCCGAGGTATTGTTTGCGACTTGTTTTGTACAAGCTATTGTAAATAGAAACCGGCGTGCTTTCTCCGCATAAACAAAGTTAATTCCGAAGAGTAAACAGCGGATAGATTTTGTATGGCCGCTTATAGAAAACAAAAGCTTTCGTATTAAGTACTGAAGATTAAACTGTAGTGTATTGACGATTGTACAGATTCGCATTGCGTTCTAAAATTGAAAATGTTCTGCGGGGAACAAGACGCCAATCACAAATTATTTGTAAATTTAAAAGCCCGTTATAGCTTATGATAAACAAAGTTGTTATACTTTTAGATAATTGTTCGCAAATCTGTAAAAAGAATTAATTTTTAACTAAACGTTATTAATTTTTAACTAAAACGACACGGAGATCAAATTTCATTGACCTTATGTAAATAAAATGTAGTCAGTTGCTAATCCTGGATACAACCGTATTCCCCATTATAAAAATAACAACGAAATTGTATGTTTGGAATACACAATTAGTGGAAGAACGTTAGCGTTACGTGTAATATGAATCGACTCGTGATTGTCATTAAAGTTTAAATTCCGTCTAAAGTTTCTATTAGTGGGTGAAAAAATGTGAGAGCGAACTAGTCAAAAGACAAAATTGAGAAAAAAATAAAACTCTCACTGAAAAAACCTTTGTAATCGAAACTTTATGGTCATAAAGTAGATATATAGCAGTTATATCTTTCATTTGCTAGTTTGTAATTCAACTTGTTCTTGCTAAAAATTCGGAAAACGTTTCGAGTCCGGGATAACAGTATCGTAAGGGATAAAACGTGTAGAATTAAATAAAATATAACAAATAAACTATCGAAATAAACTCTAGTAGAAAAGTAAAATTTGCATCCGTTTACCTTTCCGAAATCAATTTAGGAAAGTAGAACCAAAGAATTCTAAACTAAAAGCTAAAAAAACCTTTCCACGCTTCTTTTCGTTTTTGATTTCTAAATACAGTTGCTCTCGTAAATTATTCGGAAAGCTATCGGAGTTGTCGAATCCGATAGCAGGAGAAACGCAATCTGTAAAATAGAGAATAAAGCACTGGCCGTAAAGAAAATTATCCGTTCCATTTTCAAATGCTGCTGTTCTTTTCGAAGATTGGAGAATCCATTGGAGTCTGAGAACCCTGGCCGGCCCGGCGTCGGCCGGTCATCGATTTTGCCGGCCCCTATCAATTACGGCGCCACATCGAGCTCGCTCGTGGCACATAAATCAAGATCACCGGCCGCCGCTCCGGCACGCGTCGTACGCAGTCATTTAATTTCGCGGAAACTAGCTTCAGCATCTCTGTTCAGAGCGAACATATTCTCCGATACACATAAACCACTCGGTTAACGCGTTTCGGATATCGAACGCGCTTAAAATCGACAGCCGTTAAAACCATTCCACCCTCCTTCGATTTCTATTTTCTCCTCCCTTTCATTTCCATTCAGTTTATTTCTTTATCCACTTTACTTTTTTTAAATTTTGCTTTGCATTGTGCATTAGATTGTTCGAACATATAATTTTTTGTGCATTAAATAATTGATGGAGTAATTTAATATTTTCTTAAAGCTAGTCCATCTAATTTAAAGCTAGCGTCAATTCTATAATTTTTATTTTTTACTAGACAATGTATACAATTATAAATCGGCGTTACGTAGCAATTTTTATAAAATGTAGTTGAAAATAATCTTGAACGTTTATCAAATTTGCGTAGCGAGTAGCTTTAGGTGTCCTTAAACATGATTAAATTCTAACAAAGGTTTCCATTTGAAAGCAAAACGCGACTTGGAGATTTTTATTTTGTTTTGTAACAAATGATTCAGTACTAATGCTGACATTTGTCAAATGCTACTATTTATTTCAGAATGGCGGTGATCACTGAAAGCTGGTTTAGACTACTGTCTTCTTAATCTTTTACTTCTTATAATTATAAATACTCAAATATAGAATTGGTTGCATTCTATCAATAACCTTGGAAGTAACAAGTTTTTGTCATTCTCTGTTGTGGAAAAGAGATAGTTTTAAATATTTAAATACACCTCAGTGTATCGTCACATAGAATCTATAATTAACGAGAAATGTTTCGTTATATTTGTCCACCATGGCGTCGATCCCTTTGCAAGCGTTTCCTTTTATCTTTCATCGAGTTTCGAACAAGATGCATCTTCTAAGGCATGCTTCTGTTACGCTCGTGTATTAATAATTCTTTCGTGAAATGCCAAAGGCGTTTGGGATAATCGGCTGTCAGGGATACGGGTTATGTATATACTAGAGTGAAAGCGGCAAACGGGCGTGCAATTTCAATGATGATAAGTGATTACCGTTTATAGAAAATAATCCATGTTGTATTTGTGTCGTTAACATTTACCAGACTTATAATTAATCCAAACTTAGACTAAGTCCAGATTCCTTAGATTATGGTATGAGACAAAAATATGGCAAAAGGGTTCTTCTTATCTACTAGGAGGAGGGAAGTGAGGGTAAGGAGGTTTGTCACTACCATAAACAAGTCCCGTTACAAACACCAGAAAAGCTACAGAGTTTTGTGCAGTTCAATTTTTCAATCCAAAATAGGAAAATATTACGTCTCCGTAAATACCGACACTGGAAAATACGACCGCCCATAACCGAATATGACTAAGGGAGAACGAACGCAAAACCACTTAATGCTCCCAAATACGAAAGGAAACCCAAAAGTTTTAAAAGCCTTTCCCCTTGACCAATTCTACCGAAAGTTAATACAATTAGGGAAATTTATGACTGGAACGCTCTTAGGCATTAATTGTTTGCGGTATTGCAGTATGTTCACGCTGATTTCGCATTGTTAAACTTTTCAATAGAATCACCCAATAATTATGCTATATTAATTCACGAGTTATTATGAATAATGTTAAATTGTTTTTAAAATATCACAAATCACAATCATTTCTACAACTTATTTTTGTTAAAAATTCCTTTTTTGCTTTAAAACAGAAAAGTTATTTCAGCATTTATAGCAAAAATATTCTCGTGAATATCGCTTGTCTTGTAGTTATATATCCCTAAAGAATTTTCTCTATTTATGAATTTACTAATGTACAATAAAATGGTTTATCCGATTTCTGGGTGAAAGCTTATTAATTTATTTAGATACTGGACATACTACTGATAGAATTTTTAAAAACACAAAAAGTATTTTTTGCATAAATTCCTTTTTTAGGTTATCGATCGGTCTTTTATCATTTAAACAATTGTTTATAATCCTTTAAAAGATATGACATCTCATTAAATATGTCAACATATCTAAGGACACCTCGTTTCTAATGCCACGCAAAAAATATATAGTTCGTATTTTAATCTGTTTTTAAAACAGGCAATTAATTTATTAGCCTATCCATCTCAAACAAGGTTAATCTGTTAAAAGCCATTTGATCGGCTTTGCAACAATCTTACCATCAACATACCCTATTATAACTGCCTCCGTGGCCTAGTGCTATAGGCTTTACAAAAGAGGATGGCGTGGGTTCGAATCCCGCGGAGGGCAATGACTTTGTGTTGTTGTTTCTTAGTTGTATTAGGGCATTACGGACCGATTACCCGATTGCCTGAAAAGTAAGATGATCCATACGTCGGATAGGCATGTAAAAAGTTGGTCCTGGCTTCTTGTCGATGCCATCTAGCGGTGGCTTGGAGAAGTCGTTATAAAGAGGTCGGTTTAATGTCACCGCTTCTGCACCTTATCTCTCTCCGGTCGTGTCGATTATCCGTCCCATCGGGCTATGAGAGTAAAAGGAAGAGTGAATGCACCTGTGTCTGCGTAATCGCTTGTGCACTATAATATATCCTGCGCATTTGGCTGATCTCTTGTAGATCGGCCGCCGTGGCCAGAATCGGTCGGGGGGACATCATTCATTTCGTATTAGAAAGTGGAGCGAACAAAACCACAGAAGTTTTAGTTTTCGACTGATCTACTAAGGTTATTGAAATGGATAATTTTGTTTCAGGAAATAAATAAAGATGGCGCTTCGACTGGGGAGGATGTTGCTATTGCTGCTACAGACAGACACTACATGAACTCTTATTATTCGTGAGAAAGTGAAACGTTCAATCGAACTGTGTATAAAAGTTTTGATTCATTGAAATCGCTAACGTATAAACATGAATCTGAAAATAATACCGTTCCTTTTGACGTGGCAGTTTATACTTATTACAGCAAGACGGGATTCGTTCGAAAACGACGATACAATCAGAGCTAAAGAGCTTAGGAACAAGGAGAACAATAGAAACAGGACCACCTTTAATGGCACCCTCACGGATTTACCGGAGAGGAGATACTTGAGACACAGGAATAGTTCTAGATACCGCGGTGATAGACGTCGATTTTGGGAGCGCGAGCATGAGGTCAGACGTGACAGAAGGAGAGGTTCCGACACGCATTCGTATGAAGATCACGTCACCAACCGGACAGATCCTTTCAGCTTAAGGAATAACGAAAAACCACGCAGAACTGAGAAGCATTGGAACAAAAGCAACGTGGAAAGGAACTCGTCCGAGAAAAGAAAGGCTATCAACCAAAGTAAAGCACCGGAGAGGTCGCATTCAGTACCAGTGAGAGAGAATACGACAAGGATGAAGGTGAAACTGGCGAACAAGTGGCAGAACAACGGCTACATACCGTACCCCCAACCAAGGGAAAAGAAGCCAAATATAATTTTGATACTAACTGATGATCAGGATGTTGAGTTGGGCAGTCTGAATTTTATGCCGCGGACTATGAAGGCTATAAGAAGTGCTGGAGCCGAATTCCGACATGCTTATACCACCACGCCTATGTGCTGCCCGTCAAGGTATGTCTATAAATCTATTTTATTTCGATTACTTTGTGTTTTTCTAATTCAATAAATCTTTCAAAATTTTTACCAATTCACTCAACTACTTTGATTTGGTAAAGCTGAATTATAGCATATCTATATAACTTATGAGACATTGTAAGGGCAATTACTAATAGTTAATGTCAGAAGATGAGTAATCGGAGGTAATTGGAACTTTTCAATTTTTAAACTATAACTCCGTATGGTTTAAGTTTTTAATTTTAACTATATAGATTCAAATACAAAAAAAAAAAATATTTAGTGGGTGTCTGTAGTTCTCCCGAACTTCTCAAACCGATTAGAATGTATGTCAGCAAGTCATCAGGTATCATTAGAATTCCTTCCATCCCGAATACTGTGGGCATGTGACGACATACAAATTTAAAAAGGTGGTTTTTTGATCAAATCACATTTTTGTTCTACGGTTTACTTATACATCGTACATTCACGACTTACTTATTGATTGTTGTTTGCAGGAGCTCTCTACTCACAGGTGTCTACGTGCACAATCATAATGTGTTCACGAATAACGACAACTGCTCGTCCCCCATGTGGCAGGCGACTCACGAGACCAACACCTTCGCCACATACCTGTCAAATGCTGGCTACCGTACTGGTAAGTTCGACAACTACATCACGTCCCTTGCACGTAAACCGTATTAAAAAATTTATTAGTAATCATCCTGCCTCCGTGACCTGGTGCCATAGGCCTGCGTGTTCGCGGAGATAGAAATAGTCTATTTCTCAAACCAACAATTACAAAACAGTTTTTACAGTATTTACCTGTGCCAGGATGCCCCGTTCTTCCTTAATTTATACTATACAAGTTCAAAAATGTAACATTACACTATTTCCTTACAAGTCAACAATTATTTCCTTAACATACAAGGTAGTAACAACAAAATTTACATTATTGTGATTATTAAGGTGTGTGTGTGTATGTGTGTGCGTGAGCGTATGTGTGATAGTGTATTTATAAAAATGTGTCTGAATTGGTCTAAATAGCTTATTTATGTGGTTCTAAATTAAGTAACTATTTCTAATAAAGCTTCTGTTGCCTCATAATTTATTTTCGACAGATGATGACAAAGTAATGTTGTTACCTAATTGGATTGTGGTATAACGTGTGGATGTAGATCACCCAATGCAGAAAAGTAAAATGATCCACGTGCCGGCAGGATAGGAAGGAGTGAGTTAGTGATTCACCTATGTGCGCAAACACTTGTGCCCTATAAAATATCCTTTACAGTTGATTGATCGCTTATAACATGGCCGCCGCGTCCTAATTCGGCCGAGAGAATAATAATATCGTTATTAATATAAAACGTATTCTCAAAGCCTCTGTCAGTTTTTCCACTTCACAGTATGTAAACAAAAATGCCCCGATGTCGGAAGAGTCTTCAAATACGAAATCACATTACGCTTGTCCATGCCCAATATAATGTATGTTTACTCGATCAAAACTGAAAATTATAACAAATTAAAACTAACTTTTCAACTAAGATAGTAATACAAGCTTTATGTAAAAAAGCTTTAATATAACAATTTTGCGTAAAGTTTTAATGGACCCGCATATCCGATTTGTGATCTATTGTTGACATAACGTTAACTGATGGTTATTGTTGATAATTATATACGACGCTTACGTTATAATACACGGTTATAAAAAACCTCATTGTGCAAGCTCCGGTTTAAGTGAAACCGTGGTACTGGTAACGTGCATGTTCGTCTAATATAACAGGCGCTAGACGAGCACGCACGTTTATTAAGTTATTTCAGTCGTTCATTATTATCAAAGATTCTGAACGTGTACAAAAATGTAATAAGTTTATAGATATATAATTAATTAAAACAAACTAGCGATTGCCTGTTGGTCGAGATCAACCAAAGAGGAGAAAGAAAACTTTTTTTATACAGTATATTCTCTTTCGTCTTTATTCATTCTTTTTTTATTGAATTGAATTAAATTTCATATTTATTCATTGAATCACGTAATTGGCATTAATAGTAAACAATGAATGTATTTGCTTATTTAATTTAATGTTTTTTTTTTGTAAATCTCTTTAATATACTATAATAATATAGTAGAACTATAACTCTCCCAGTTTCCTCTCATCCTCCTTTGAAAGCAAATTAGGCTGTTAAAGCGGTAAGGAAATTTTCTCTCCGCGCATCATAAATATATAGATAAAATTAAAAAGTGAAAATAAACAAACGACATCTATAAAGGAAAACTGTTGCGTAAAAGCATTTTCATCCAGTACCCAAAAATGGCATCTCTGTCTGCCAAGATTGCC
>DWHO01002399.1:0-13424 GCA_018247575.1 Eurytides lysithous rurik
CTGAGATGTATAAATGACGATTCATAAGTGCTTGTAAAGGCCTATTTGAATAAAATATTTTGATTTGATTTGATTTGGGCGTTCGCTCATGGAAATTTACGTGCAATACGTACTCAAAACAAAAGATTACTAACGTAATAATTACGATATGTATGATAACTCATACATATCGTAATTATTCGAATGTTGTTCTCGATTATGATAAAAAACTGATGTTTGTGTCATAAATCTGATATCTGTCAACCGATCGAGAGTTTTACTCCATACCGCGGGTATCACGAGAAGGGGTGAGGTAATAAGACAACTAACTCGACAGTCATTTTCGTGTTTTTTGTGGAGTCGTTTGGGATAAGACATGTTTTTTTTTTAAGTAAAAGATGCAACTATCCATAAATGTAAACTTTATTATTATTCTGTCAGGCAATCTTAACTTTTCGGGAACAATTATATAGACCATATTTCAACCACTAAGTACACATTATATTATGCAAGAATATAGGAGATATTTTTTTTTAAACTTGCGTAATAATTGCAATAATAACAAGATAATCGGCCCAATTCATACATAGTCTGAAGAAAACGAAGGTACTGCCTTCGGTGAATCATTAATAGATGCATCACTTTCTATTAATCGATATTATAAACAAGCAACGTATCTGGTAACATTTCTTTGTTGTACTTGAGTTATTGCCGGAATTCATAAATAAATCTTTAGTTCCGATGGTCGCATGCGTGAATTCCGCGCGAAGTGCAGATCTCGACTTTGGAACGGATAAAAATTACGAAATGCTTAAATATGGCCGACACTGGGGTACGTGACAAACGCAGGGCACGGGGTTTTTGCCGCGCACCGCCATTTACGGATTTAAGCATTACTTTTATCAAGACATAAAGACCTTTATGAATTTATCTTGAATGGCGTTGACAAAAATGAGAATATAAATAATGTGTTGAATTATTCAGCGTGATCTGTATGGAGGCCATCAGTTGCCAGTCGGCTGGCAAAAACGTTACGCGCCGCCGCCAGCGGGAATGCAACGCCCGATCCCTTTTTGTATGATTGTCCCTGGGCACGCACTCATCCATTATCTAACTGAATTAGGTACTGAACGCACCATCTTTTTACCGGCGCGGCACGTCGACTTGACGGAATAATTAAACTGCGAATTTTTAATTGGGAAAGGGTAATGCGCGGGGCTCACATGAAGCCATTAACTACAATAATATTTGTTATTTGTTATATTTTTTATTTACTTTTCTTTTTTTTTTATTTGTGTTAATGTTGTTAAGCGCAATAGAAGTATCTTATCTTATCTTATCTGGACTGACGTTGATGCTTTTAGCCTATGCGGCTTTATAAATCTTCATCGGATCGCCGAATCCGTGGAAATGCTAGTTTCCACGAATTGGATGCAATAGAAGTAGGCCTGTATAGGTAAGAGCATTCTATAAAATTTCATTAATATTATATAAAAAAGCTTTAGACACATTTTCCTGCACTGATGTGTGTGATGTGCTTTTTAAATATGTTTACCAAATGTTAATGACGTTTCCTCATAATCCATCAGAGAGATTATTTAGACGTTCAGATAATTAGGATATTTCCAGATTACGAATAAAATTTTATAAACGTCAGTACAAACACGCCGAGATCCTGCAATATTTGCTTTTTTGTCTATAACACAATTCAATTAGTTGCTTGACAGTCGGCAACTTAATCATACGTAATAAAGGCGCAAGTGTAACATGCTGTATAAAAATGAATTATAAATTCTACTCTCGCTGCTGCGGCTTCATTTTGTCGATTTCATTGTTTCTGTAATTAATACTAATTTGCAGGTCCATTGTTATTCTACGCGGTCGCCCTGATTATCAATTTTTTTTTGCTCTCCCAGTCCACCTTCCCTTTGAACGTGGCGGTGTCAACAGGACTTAAGAATGTTGCGGGAAAATAAACCCTATTACAGTGATAATTAGTATTGATCGGTAATCGGGACGATTTTTGTTATTGGAAAATTTTATTGCTCGAAGACCATGTCGCATACTCACGTTTGGCGCTCAATGAAATTGCACCAGATGTTAACGTGTCGCAATTATCGGTATTTTTATTAAGGATTTAAAGTTGATTTCGAGGTTTGGTTCACTGTACGATGGAATGTACCAGGTGTCAGTTTTTCCCAGCGGAGTGTGTTTTTCAAATATCCACGTATGTGGATGCACGCTATTGACAAAGGCGTGCTGCCTACTCTAAATGTATTAGAGCGACACTTCAGTTGTCTCTTGAAGTCTCGTTGTTTGCTCTTCGGATATTTTAATATCTTCCACCGCTTTACCGATTAGGACAACTTTATATAACATCGATTTTAAGATAATGTTACTATTGTTAATACACATTCTTCACAAAAAAGTTTAAATAGTGATAATGTGAATTTTTAATTAAATTCCCTAATTTCATAACAATTTTACGTACTTTCAAATAACGAAATCTTGATTCTTGATCTATTTTTGTATAGAGGCTTAATTCAAAAGAAAAAAAAAACTAAACAAATTCTTTTTGCAGGTACACTACGACCCCCAGGTCTTATTGGAGGCAGCAAGCCAAAGGTGGCGACACCTGCTGTGGTGTCCAAGATAGAACAATATAAAAGAGAAAATCCGACGATATTCGCCTGGGAAATACGAGAGCGGCTAATATCTGAAGGTAATTTTTTATATTACATAGCCAGAAAACCCAAAAATTACGCTACATGTCTGAGAGGCGGTACTGAAGAGATGCTATGATTTAAGTTAAAATTTTTTATCTGTTGAGTGCTGTAGACGAGGTCCTCTAATAAGTTCTTTAAATTCTTGGCAGCTCTAATTACCCAAGAAGTAGTAAAATATAGTAAAATTTATCATCAGACGAAGTGCCTTCTAATTGATTACCTACTTTTGTGAAAGTTAAAATAAACACACATATAAAATAAATAGCTATATTTGTTACAGAATAAATAAAAACACTTTTACGGATTGAATTTAAAATTTAGTCAATAATTTTGATGATATCTTGATTTTGGCATTCTAAATCTCTGGGCAACATTGCCAGCCGCTTGACTAAACTATGTTACAGAAAAGATTTAACAATCATTTAACAAACATATGCATAAGTATTTTATCGGCATAATTTCGTACAAATCATCCGAGACGATTGATTGACAATTATCATGGTTGTGATTTGCGAGCGAACGGAACCTTTGGGAATAATGACAATAATATACGGCCGATGTTGAAATATTCCCCCGTCGCGTAAAACATTAAGAACGCCAAGAGCGATCACGACCCAGGAGCGAATGTAACCGTTCGTATCCGTTTCAGCTCATGCCTTTTCATAATGCGCTAATCTCACGTAACACTAATATAACCAGTTATATTGAAAAATTAAAAAGATGATTCCCATATAAAAGTTGAGAAAACATTTGTTTTCTTCCGTTCTTCTCTATTTAAGAGTTACCGAGTAAACTTGGAAAACATATACATACATAAAACAGCTTAAAAAGATGAGCCTCTCTCCGCTGGCGCTGTCAGGCATATCATATAGTATATTTCCAATCGTTATATCATTGCCGGTTATTTTACCGCTAAGCAAAGTAATATGTAACTGTGTACCATGTTGAAGGGTAATGTAGTATTATGACTTGGCATAGAGATCCTTTTTTTTAATTAAATGTATTAAATAAATTACGATGAGATATACGAGGCGAGTTTTAGACTCATCTAGTTGAGTTTTTATAGGCTAGCGTGTTGCTTACTTTAAAACGCGCGCCGTTTTAAAAATCAGATCAATTCAGAATACGTAAAATTTGTAAATGCAAAAATCCGTTACGATAAACAAGCAATAGCTATCTTGCCCTAGTATCATAAGATCTTCCATCTCTAGTTTTACAATTAAAAAAATAAACAAACACCGTCGGCTGATAGTCTGAAGTTCCGTTTTAGATTAACAGAAAGAAATTTGGAAAAAAGGAAAGAATGGCAGGAAGTTCGCAAACTCGTAAGCTAAAAAAACATACCGCTATTGAGTTTTTGCTTGTGTGCAAAAAGCGCGAGCGGAAAAAGTCGAGTCGCATAAACGAAATCAATAAAATGACAGACTCGGGCGATGATCTCTTTAAAGTTTTAAA
The DNA here is from genome assembly GCA_018247575.1 of Eurytides lysithous rurik. Taxonomy (NCBI): domain Eukaryota; kingdom Metazoa; phylum Arthropoda; class Insecta; order Lepidoptera; family Papilionidae; genus Eurytides; species Eurytides lysithous. The sequence goes on from DWHO01002399.1 coordinate 4,161, forward strand.
ACGTAATTTTTCCTGTGGTGCGCTTTTTATCGTTTATTGTTTAAGCGAAAGGGAAGTAAAGCGCACAACGTTTAATTTTATTTTCGTTATGTAGTGGACAATGTGATCATATTTTGATATGATTATCATGTAATTTTTTTATAATCTGTAGTAGACCAACTAAATAATACGTTTAAGATACCTACCAATTTAAACTTTAAAAGAAAATAAAATAAAAGAAAAAATATACGTGAAACTTTTAGATTGATTCCATGTAAAACAAATATTTATTTGTAATATTGTAGAGTACGTAGAAATATAGAAAAATTATATATTAGCAAGTGATTCAAGTGTACGATATACATGGAGATATTCTATATTCTCACATACACATATTCCAATCTGTAATATATATTTATAAGTAAAAATTGAGCTTGTATGTGACATTATTTGCTTATGAAATTATTTAGTTTTCTCCTATCTTATATATTTAATTCAGCAAAAGTTTTTTCAACGTTTTTAGATAACAAAAATACAGACATCATTTAAATCTCTGCAGCTTTGTTACATATTAGGATTGGTATATATAGATTAAGATGACTAACATTTTTAAATAATATTTGTTAACGTGTTGGTTAAATAAAAAGGTTTTTTCTTCAAATTCGAACAAATCTTTTACTTACACAGCGGTCAACTAAAAAGTTTTCCACGCAGGCGTTGAAATTTAGTTGGGTACTTAGATAATAGGATTCGACTATTTGTTTAATGAACTTTATATAGTTGGTGTCAAGTACTTTTCCGGGAGGTCAGTAGGTAAAGCCATTTAAGTGCACCCCCAAATATGCGTCTAATAGTTTCGTAAATGGCCGCCGGCTTACCGATAGGTGATACATTGTAACGTGAGATGTTGTATTGATTCAATGCTGCTATAAGCAACAAAAACCTTTGTTAAACATATTAATACGTGGCCGTACCAAACGCCGTATTTAAGGGCTTAATTCGTAGATCAGGTGTTAATAACATTTTCGTTTGAAGCACATGATCAAAAAATCAAGGTTTAAGTTACAATTCTGATTTAACCAATTTACAATTGTTATGAACACTTATTCATCAAAATGGAGCGAAAAATTAAATCGCTCACTAATTTAAAACTACATCCTTGTTTAAAAATCATGTCATGATTCAATTTAGATTTTAAATTAAAACTTTGGTGGGTAAAAGGTGCAAATATGAATTGTCATAAACCGTAAAAACGGCAGCTTAAACTGGTGAAGAATAACAACAGCTGTTCAGCTGTCCATCAATTAAAATTCCATTGAGGAAGCGATATTCTTGTACATGATCAGCTAATTCAAGTGTAATGATACGAGCTATAGTCGAGCCTTAGGTTCTAATCGATTAATTAAAGATTTTGCTCTCTTCCAATAAAATATTTCAAACAGTAGAATCTAGAATCAATCGACTAACTGATGTTTTACTAAGATTAGCTATTAAATGGTTTATTATTTAAAAACTTTTCATCTTATTGATAATTGCGAGATTACCCAGTTAGTCTTATATCCTTTGTTCTACGCCCGTCAACTAGAAATACAAAATGCCTATCTTTACTTCACCATACTTAGAAAAGTAAAGACTCTCTTTGAACGTATTTTCTTTATTTTAATTTAAGGAGTTCCGATTATAACTTGAATTTTATGGGACATACCTTGCAATAAATCATACATTACAGTAAAAAATATTAATATCTTTTGAGTTATTGCGTAACATAACATAATAGATAAAAAAAAATATTTAAAAGACATGAAACCCTTCTCATTTTAACAAGTAGGTAGGGTTAGTCTAGTCACCTAAACACTTGCGATTCTCTGATTTTGTAAGGCGTCAATTATAAATCATGTCTAATTCCCAAGTCAAGTTATTCAACTAAAGAAAAGATGTTATCATTCGATTCAAATATATTTTATACGTTTATAGGTTATATATCAGAAATATTTTATACGTCAGTATATCGAGTGTTCTAAAACAACAAGTTTTCTGTAGCGCTCGATTTAATTGTCGAAAAGACAATAATATTTCATTAAAACAAAATATGACAAATATAGATTTATAAATCTTAAATCATACTTATCTAGTTTAACTTAAAGCTGCTTAGCTTTAAGTTAAACTATTAGATTTTAAGACTAAGCAGTCTTGCTTATAAACACTAAATAAAATCTTATTCATTGCATAATCGGTGATTAGTGGAAACTGTTACTTATAAACGTTGAATAACTTTATTTAGCCTTTATTCTATAACTAACGTAGCTGTCAAACTAATCAGCGTCGTACCTATGTTTATTCAATGATTAAAACGTTTTCAAAATGGCGGTCATGAAACAGCTGATTTAGGTGTCGAAGTATTTTTTTTGACTCTCGATGTTGATCATATTCCTTTGATGGTGGAAATGGTCATGGGTAGCGGTGATCGCTTACCATCAGAAGCCTTGTCTTCTACCCAGAGAAATAATCAACGAATGTTATGAGGACATAACACTAGAGTAAAATCATACAACACAATAAAATGCGACCGGAAGATATTTTGTTACATATCATACTTTAGACGAAATTTACTTGGCAGCATTTCGTCCGGGTGTAAAGTAACCAAGCCGTCAGTTTATAAAATTTTTAAAGCCCCGACAAAAGGTGGAAATACAATATCTCATTATGACACAGCAAAAAATCAATGAGAAAACACGAGATTTGACCTAAAAAAAAACTTCACCCTTCAGTAAAGGGTTATAGAGCGAGACGGGGAATAATCACTTCACGTGGAAAAGGGACGGAGCGACAACGTAACCCTTTCACTGCACCTGGACCGCTTTTTATTGAAAAGTTTTTATTGTGTTCGAATTTGAAAAAGTGCAAAATTTCGTTGTGTTGGGGGTCAATATTGGTTTTTTGGCTCAAATAAACGTCGCCGTATAATACAAGTTCGTTATCTAACACAATTCTGATGAGGCTATAACTCTCCGTGTCAGAGGTGAAACACAATTCATTCTTTGACAAAGAAATTAACGTCACAAAAAAACTTGTCCTCCATTGAGATAATTACTAATGTAGTCGGGAACCTGAAGTTAAGTAACACATTAGTAAGTACGTTCGTAAAGCTTCATACTTTGACAATAATTCCCTTGTAATCTTTGCACGAATTATGTTAGGCCATAGCCGGTGCAATAAAGGAGCTAGAATAACTCAAATCAAATCAAAATATTTTTATTCAAATAGGCCTTTATAAGCACTTATAAATCGTCATTTTTACATCTCAGTTCGAAGCTACCACCGGCTCGGAATGCAGTTCTGCTGTGAAAAACTCAACAGTAGCTCTTTTAAAATGTCGTTACAGTATTACCTTAAAACAATAATATATATCCCACATACGAGTCAATCAACTATATTCCACGCATTTTGGTCCGACAGAAGCTCTTGAACAGTATAATAAGATTTATGTAATAGATTATTTCTAATTTTAGTTTTAAAGCGTTTTAAAACTAAAATTAGAAATAAAATGGTAGATCCAGGACATGTTGTGGAATTTTATTATATATGCGAATACTCAAGCCCATGAAGGATTTTTATACCTTTGGGAGACGAAACCGAGGTGTTACAAACTTATTCTTTTTTCTAGTATTCACCACGTTCACTGAGTTACAGGAAAGTATCAAAATTTTAATTAAAATAATATGTTACAGAGTATTCAGACCTACCTTTTTAAAAGTACACATTAAAACAACATAAGTATGTGTCATATTAAATAAAATATATATGTATATTTAACATGTCATATATCGCGAATCTTTAGACTTTATTTTTCCATTTGTGTATTTTCCTGTGTGTGTGTTAGTCATAGTATACGTAATAAAACAGATAAATAAAGCAAATATGTTGTAACAGATAGAAGAATTTAGATAAATAAAAGTATACGCTAAATAGATTACAATGAATTTCAAACGAAAGCGATTTAGTCTAAAACTTCACTTCCCTTCTTTTCACCACTTCCAAATAATCTTCATATTTACTAAGTTCATCGCAAATTTAAATCTGCATACATTGTGTGATATTAGCCAACATCATGTAAAAAGAATTTACAATATTGTTTTACGTCAAGTTTTTGAAGAATGTCAATTTATGTCCTTTGATGCAAAAATATGAAATCATATTGGATGAATACAGTCAACAGCAGTATGGTTTTTATTAGCCATTTTTTTCCAATAATAAGATGTTAATTTTAAACCAACATTCATAATTATTATTAGAACTTCAATAACTCCAATTCCCTCTTTGCTTATTACCTGCGTGATCACGTTGTTATATGCGGATTTCAAATATTAAATTAAGTTACATTGATCAAAGACCAAACGTGAGGGTAAATCAAAAAGGTTTATTCGGAAGGCAATATCCAAAAATCCCTTTTAACGCTTTACGATAATTCACAGGTAGGTAAACGATTCTTATCATTACACCCATATGATGTAACATGACTGTTGCTTTGAGGTTTCATACAAAAAATATCTTTAATTAAAGCACCCATAAATATCATTGGGGCTATTTTAAAATCGGTAATTGAATTCCAGCACGAATGTTGTATCCATAATACCAATTGCAGTTATTATTATTAATCTAATACTAAATAATTACAGGACCTTAATGATTTAAAGTAAACTTCAAACGTTAAGTATATTTACGAAGAGATTTATGATGTATTGCAGTAAGTTTATAATCTGAAATATTATACTATTCGTTCTTATAAATAATAACTGTCACAGGTGCATTGTTATTAATTGTAAGATAGGCTTCAGGTTACATCACTCATTGGAGAAATGAAAATATTCTTAATCAAAAACAGAGGTAATTCAAACACGGCAGAAAATTGGCACTAGAATATTTAGAACAACATGATATTTAGATTTCACTGAGTTTTTTATTCTTTTTGCTGTTAGTTGTGACTTGTTGTTAGTATATTTGTTATAATGATGAATGCTTTCTCAGTAGAAGAAATTTTTTTTCAAAGCAGTAGGACTCTATTGTTCATACAGAAAGTGGAAGTGAAAAAATGTTTTATATTATATCAAATGAATTTTGTCTAGAGCGAACTCTAATTTAAATACGTCTAGACAATTTACTTTAGACTGCGAAGAAGATAATAAGAACAAAGTAAGTGGCCGAATAGCCAATGCAAATTAACGTATCACAGAATAATTAATCTTAGATAGTATCATCTCAAGCGGTACATCCAGAACATCTTTTGAAATTCCATAATATATTCGTTCACTCAGACCCATGAAGGATTTTTTCACCTTTTGGAGACGATGTTGAGGTGTTACAAGCTTAGTATTTACCGCGTGTTTGTCAATATTTCTTAAATTTGTCCGCATAGGGGCCGCGGGTGGTCTATGCACTTATAACGTCTGCATGCGAGCAGAGGAGGTCTATGCCCAGCGTTGGGGCATATATGGGCTTTTACTTACTTTTTATGTTATAAAGGCATAAAGGAAGACAAACGAAACATATGTGGCGTAAGCGCCGCGGTTGTGAGAATAAACGAGGAAAGTTCTTTTATTTTGGAGTGCGTAAACATAAAAAGTTGATACGTCACACTGAGCAAATTACAGCGAGGTCAGGCTGAAACGAGTACTTTCGAGAAGTTATTCGAGCCGGAAAGCAAATAAAATGGCTAAAAAAAATTTTTATCTCTACATAGTTCTTTCTAATAATAATTAATATTTGTGCAAGCTTGAAAATTAACAGATTAATTTTATTTTTAAAAAGCAACGCAAAGATTAATTGAAGTAATTCGGAATAAAAATCGTAAATTACTACAAAGCAAGCTTTTAAAAGTGTTGTTATTTAAATGTAATTCATACATAAGTAATGTTGTTGTTAGGCAGGTTAACAATTTAAAAATAATTCTTGTTTATTGAGCGCTTCGTTTCGATTATTAACACAATCTGTTAGATTTCATAGCACAAACAGTTTAATATCTTTGGAAAATATAGTTGATTATAGGCCACTATAAACTTTCCTATTTATGATATAACAATAGAATAATGAAACACATCTGGCATAAATATATCATGGAAATTTTTCAGTAAGCGGCTTAGGACTCCTTCTGATAAACTCACATATTTATTAGACCGTGGGCGGTGGTCGTTTCGTAATTACCGCTAGGTCGTTTTTAGGCTAAAGGGTTTTTAGGTGCTTCATACTGTGTAATTTGGCAATGAAGTATCATGAACATTTCTTTTAGTATTGACATAATTATTTTCGATTACACGTATTGCAATTTAATTAATAAATAGTTTCAATTTTTTATAACATGCATTAACCGACTTCATATAAATCCTACTTAATGTTAAGCACACATTCGCAGTACAAACTGCAATCAGAATGAATTTTCTGAGGAAGCCTTACGATATACCGTTTACAACAAAAAATACACGTAATTAGGGAAAACTCAAAACTACTCGTCAAATCTCGCTAAAATGTATTTGGGACTACACGTCAAACAAGCTTTCAAATAATATAAGAATCATCAAAATCGGTCCAACTAGTAAAAAGGTTTGAGGCGACACACATAAAAAATGCAGTCGAATTGAGAAACACCTACCATTTTTGAAGTCGGTAAAAAAATAGAATCACCTTAAACAATTCGTTAAATGTCTTTTTTTGGAGTTCTGCGCCTGATTATAAGCGACACATCTGTCTATAACTACTCAGTTCCAAACAGAACCTGTTAGACAACGCGCTGTGCTCGTCATCAACGGCTGACAAACGACCAAGCAGCTCACCTGATGGTAAATGATCACCGCCGCCCATGGATATTTGCAACATTACAGAAAGTGCAAATGCGTTGCCAGCCTTTACGGAGGGAATTTTAAGAGTGGGAGGATGTGGTAAGGGATGGAATCATAGGTAAGGAGAGGAGTGAGACAGGGAAGAAGGGATGGTCCACCGGCCACCTCACTCACCGGACGAAACACGGATGCAAACAACAGTTCCACTCTACGCCGATTTTGTGAGGTCGTGGTACTTGGTGGACGTGGTACTACGAGCCGGCCCATTGAGCAGCGGAAACAGCTGCGTGGCAACACACTTTCTCAGAGTCTATAAAATATAGCAACAAGCACGAAATCGAATTTAAGATTTAAACCTAAGCTTCCAATTCCCGCATTCGTCATTCCTTGGTCCATCACATTTATTGTCACGTCGAAATTAAGTAGCATTCGCTAAATTCGGAAAGGGAACAATAGAGGATTAATCACGACGGTTATTTCAAATTACACTGGCTGAAATTCAAGCTAAGCGCTAATTTAAATTTCAAATACCCGATTATCTAGATAGAGGTGAGCGATGAATGCAGGCTCATTAAATACCCCACATTGTTGCAACGGATACAATTTATTTCTATAGTTTCTTCGAGCACACAGATGTGCTTCAAAGTGATCGTCACTTTGTCGCTATTCTTAAAAATGATACGCTAAGTAACACTTTGGAGTGCCTTTTGACCCATGATATATTTAACGACTGCAATAATTCATTAAAGATTTTCGATTATTCTAAGTTTAGATCGAAGGATGAATAGTATCAATTCAACCCGCGCTGGCGGGGTGCGGGGGCGGTGCCGTCAGTGCAAATCTCATACCATATGCCACCGCACCACTTACTCGACTTACATACCAGCAAGTGCACGCGCCGATCTTAGTATATTGTAATTTGGCGAATACAGTTCTTAAATCTCACATCAGTTTTAATTAGTTAAGACCCCGAGCCCACAGCTGGAGCTTAATATTCAAACAATTGGATTAAATTACACTACATATAAACAATAAAAAAGGTATTAAGCCCATCACTAAAAACAATGCCAAAGTTTAAATTATGACAGTTTCTAGTATAACTGCATTCGAAACCTAGTACCACAAGCCCCGCTATCCTAAAACTAAGAAGATTCTGTTGGCAGTGTAATCGTTTTTTAGGTCATTGAGACTATTACAGAGTGAGAAGAGAAGATCGCAAATGTCATTCGGCTTAACAGATGCTTTAATGAATTCGAATTGAAAGACCCTAGTTTTATTTTATTTAACTTAAGGTTTATTTGCAATATGTGCAAATAACGTCAAATTTAATTTGAAGTTTTAGAATAAATTTTTTGAGAGTGATAAACTTTTCACTTCACACAGAGCCTGTGGTTTTTGTGCCGCTGATTGCAAATACAAAATAAAATCACATTTGCCAAACGCAAAAGTAACTTTAATTAAATCATAAAGGTTTACGCGGAAGGCACCGACGTAAACATTCGTTATAATGTTTTGCGATGATCTGTGAATCATCACAAAATTAATCGTATTACCATCGTTATGTTAATTAAAATAGCTATCGTTCCGATATATTGAAAGGAAAATAGTAATTAACATATGCAGTTTAAAATTCGCGAGATTATTTATTTTTGATTATATTATTATATGTATATAAAAACCGAAATTGCGTTTCATCGACACACCCGAGTTAACACCCATCCCGTGGTAATCACTCTCATTTAATAAATTATAATTCACTGAAGCTTATAACATATAGAAATAAAAACAAACATCAGATTATTACACGTGTACTGTAACTGCAATTAACATAAAATGTTAACTAACTGCTGACATGAATATAATAAAGTTAAAATTTTCATTAAAAAAGTATTGACCACATTTGTTTCTTTCATAAAGTGGAAATTGGCTTCCGCGTTTCGTCCTGTGAGTGAGGCTGGTGGCCCACCCCCTCTATTCCCTCCCCTCCCCCTTTCTACCACCTCTTTCCTCCTTCTCCCAGCCTTACCTTAATCCTTCCCTCCTGCTCCTCCTTTCTCCCCCTTTCAAAAATTTCCCCCTTAAAGCTGGCAACGCATTTGGTAAGCCGCTTGCTCGTTTGTGAGCCTACGCCATACAAAAAAAAAAAAAAAAAAAATTATAAAACAAAAAAAAAAAAAAACAGGAATATTCTTTTCTTTTTGTTTAACTAGATTTAATCAAATAGATATAATTCTAATTAAAGTAATCTTTTTATTAATGTTGATTTCAAATTCACATAAAAACCTGCTACAATATTAAGCTCATTTAATTATATCATCTCGTAATACAAGAAGTTACCTAGTCGGGTAACTTGTAGAACTAACGGTAGTCTTGTATAATAAATCAAATCAAATCAAAATATTTTTATTCAAATAGGCCTTTACAAGCACTTATGAATCGTCAATTTTACATCTCA
>DWHO01002400.1:0-13423 GCA_018247575.1 Eurytides lysithous rurik
CATACATTTCACATGTACAAATGTTTTGGATTCACAGATCCTGAACAGTTGTCTGTAGTACATAAAATGTCTGACGCGGATGGGAATCGAACCCACGACCTACGACGCCAAAGCCAACAACGTAGCAACAGCGCCAAACGGTCATCGAACACCTGCCTATCAACATATCAGATCAATAAAGTTCAAAACATTTTTTCCTCGATGCCTCCCCCCTTGCTAAAATATTATGCTTTGAGTATTATCTAATTATTTAATACGCCTTTACATACAGATTTCCTTCACTAATGAAATCACATAAGGTACAAAGTTATTACGAAAGACCCAGGAACTTTGATTAGACAGATGAAGTACGTTCTGTATTTTACTCGGTTTTATACACATGACTAATCTAATTAGGAAAAATACACAATTAAATCTATAACTATCACAATCACGATATTAACTAAAGCAATAACTATATAAAGGTACTATAATATTTGCTGTAAATACTATACATAAAAACATTAGTAATAGCTTGTAACATTACTAACAAACTATATTACATTATTCTGTTATGTTGTGTCAGCGGAACTTTTACTTCTTTCATTGTTTGTTGTCCTCGTTAAAAGCGCGACTGAGTGTGCAATGCAGCCTTTTGTTTTCCTCTTTTGTATTATACCAAATGTTTTTAAATTTACGCGTATTATGTAATGAAAACATTTGCCAGTATTGATTTTAAATTTAACGTAACATTAGAAAAAGAAAAAAAAACAATAAAACTCATATCTTTTTTTCATAATTCGATTAAGTGAATTTTAAATATAACTTAATTATTTAAAATGATCAATTGCATTTGCATATGGGTATATCAAATATAAGTTCATTTAGTGTTCACCTATTCTGTGACGTTACATTGATAACAACGAACTTTGCTCTTTTGCTTTGTAAAACAGTATGTAGCGTTGATAATGTTCCATAATGATTACTCTTAATTGTTGTGATTACATATGCGATGTTTATATCCTCTTATCAGGAACACGAGTATCGGAATGCGTTTTGATATTGGCTGTGCCCCCAACGAGTGGCACGGTCGTCAGCTAGGACGAAGGACTGTTTGTTTATTTACATATTATTTATTTATTAAATTTTCATAGCGAACCGAACCGAACAAAATATAGATAAGTTAGAAATTGTTTCACGGATAATATATATAGGATGACCATCTTTTGTATACTAAGTCATTTATTCCATCCTGAGTAATTTAAAACAGTATTTCTTATGTAGCAGAGACTGGAGACACTATAGAAGGAGAAAGTTGTTTCGCAGTTCAGTAACGTAAAAAAACACTAATAACTCAAAGGGATCCAATACATTCAAGTGATTACAAATTTTTTTTCAATATTTTTGTACAGGTATGTAGATCTTACACTGTTTAATTTAGTAATCTATTCATCTATCCATCATCATCTATTCATCAATGTTAATTTAATAATAATCTAAATTTACCCCGACATCATTTAGAGAAAATTCGTAGGCTTTAATATTTTTAGCAGTTATTTTTTTGTTTACTTAGATTGATTTTCATACTCTCTACTTACTTTTCATCTTTTACTTTTTACGTGGCATCGCTTATTAGTTAATCGTGTTAATGGGAACGACATTTTACAAAATCGTCGTGTCGCGAGTCGTGGGTTCGATTCCCGCATAGAACGTATCATTAACGTAACGCATGAACTACAAGCCATTATTCGGGAACAGCTCTTTTAGGTATGAAATTCATGTATGTAAGACAGTGTAATAACAGAAGATACTTAAACAGTAAATAAATGAGGCATTTCTTTGGTTTTACATATTGGGTTTCGACCTGTCATCTTCCATCACCACAATATAAAATAGGTTAATGTGTTTCGCAAAATCCGTGATAGAATTCAAGTTGTCTTACCTGTGGTGCCCTGCGGTTGAACTCTTCCTCAGTGAGGGCGACTAAAGCTGTTCCGTCCATCGAGAAGTACTCTGCTGGTACCATTGGCAGGTTGAAGTGTTGCAGTGTAAACATCACCCACGACTTTACGTCTTCAGTACTCCATTGCATTGGATCTATTCGTTACGATAAAATCATGATATTAATTTCAATATTTACATTTGTCCTGTATAGTATGTTCTATATAACATGTAAAGAATAATGTACCTAAATTGTAAGTCAAACTAATGTATCTAAAGCACAATAATAGTAAAGCAGGGATTTGAACCAACTACCTGCAGCTCCTAGGCTAAGTTGTACACTTAGCGACCGCACCGATAGACTCAACAAGCTCAAGCTTTGTCATTTAGCCTTTTGTTCGATTACCTATCTCAATAATTCATTTGTACTATACTTGCACCACAGAAATTACGTTTCAGAATGAAAACCGCACCTTTCTTGAAAGTGCGTAAAAATAATTAGAGTTAGTAAAGCAATAAGGACTGTTACTAAAAATTATATAAGAAAAACATTACAAAAGAGTCGTCTACATATTATGTGAGTTTCTTTTTGGCTTTTCTCAGCAGAAGTGCATTCCGAACCGGTAGTAGCTTCCCCACAAACAAATTGTAAGAAGGACAGTACAAAAATACTTGTAAGAGCCTATTTAAATAAATATATTTTGATTTGATTTGAGAGGCAGAAGAAAATATATACAGTGTCAAAAGTCTTTGAAAATAAAATAACTCAACAATTATAGAAACGGAGGATATTTATAAATTATTAGCGACAGAGATCATCAATAAAAGCAGATACCACATTACGTAATCAACCGATTAGATGATAAGTTCTTGGAAATTCGTACATCTCTACGTATATGAACTAACGCGGCCCGTACTTAGAAGTACTTGGTATTTTTTATCGCATTTGATTTGACTATTACGTCATTAATAAAGCCGCCGAATGGAGCATGGGTGTCGGCAGATAAAAAGTCAGCATCTCGGAAAATATAATAAAAACTAAATTATATTGGTTGATGTCGATTTTCTCTAGATAATGATGTAAGAAAAAGAATGGTTTTAGTTTTTTTTTATTTATATTTCCAATTTCCTTTTCTTTTAGATGGAGACGCTTCATAAGTTTAAGTGACGATTGGGAACATTAATTGTGAAATATTATTAACATGTGAACTTCTATAATGACATAATTCAGATTGTATATTTTCAACACGTGTTGGGAAAATACAGAACTGATTTATGATTAAAATGTTGAATAAAAGCAATAGTAAAAATCAGTGACTCACCAGGTGAGATTCCAAGTACGGTACAAGTATTGTCCACGTCACGCTTAGACTGTTCTATTGCCATCGAGAGAACACGGTCTATGTCTGGGGCTACAAGAGCATCGTCGCTGGTACCAGTTGCACCACCACTACTCTCTTCCATCTTCACACTGCCCAATTCTAATGGAATAGGCCTGAGGTTCAGTCGCTTTTGGAATGATGTGTCTTCGAGGGCTGATCTGAGGAGAATGTGGTCTCTCGGCTCCTCAACTTCAATTTTAGGCGTAATGTACGTATGTTGGACACTCTCCTGAAGTATCTGATTCTCCTTCAACAATTCCTCGATGTCTATGTACTCTTCGTGATGTGAAACCGGCGAAGAGTATTGATTGTGGCTACTGTACGAGACGCATGAACCTGAAGGTGAAAGTGGGTAGTGAGAGGCAAATTCTGGGACGGATAATCTGTTTGGTTCCTCTTTGACGTAGACCGGTGGGGAGTATTGAAGGGAACTGTAAGGTGAAGGTGGTTGCAACGCCACTGTGGGAATGGATCCTTCGTCGGACGAAGGAGACGGTGTCGGATATCCTTCGAAATCGTATAGTCGCTCTAGAAATGCGCTGTTGTCCTCAGGATACGGGGGAGGCGGCTTTGTGTGTGGATTAGGTGGGGAATGCAACATCGGTTCTGGTGGTGAGGCGGCGCCTAATATGTGCAGCAGATGATGCAGATCCGCTGGCGAAGCGGGGACTGTTCTTTCACCCTGGGAGGCTGATGGCGGGCTGCACCCGGACCGGGGTACTGTCTGTGGCATCTGTGGGTAAAGATCAAAAATTATTTATCAATTAACACGCTTCAAGATAATAATTCAAGAAGCATTAATAAATAATTCAGATTAATGTCTCGCAAATATTATCCAATAGACATAAGGAGAAGTAATCGCAAACACATCAGGCTACCGCTGACTTACGTCACGCCGTACCATTTGACGTGGGGCCAGATGTCTCAAGCATAACATTCTCTTCAGTTTCATGACTTGTTTATTTATCTAAACGTCAAAGAATTCTAAATTTAGGTGTGACTAATGACTCCGACTCCAGTTCTAATATTAAATCGTTTTACAGCTTTACGCGAGGAGAATATGTTTTTTTTTTTTAAAGTTATAAATAACAAATTGTCTTTTTTTTTTCTTCTGGCCATATAGAATCGCGTGTTAATCGAACATACTCCGAAGCAGGGAATTTGGCAAGGAAAATCGCAAATAACTAGTATGTTGCTAAATACGAAAGAGGTGAATCAAATCAAAATGTTATAGGAGTCTTTAATATGATGTACTGAAATAACGTGTTTTGTATGATCAGTTTTTTTACTACTCTTAACAACGAGACACATATCTTGTTAGAGCTTCGTAGATGACTGGGGGTAGAAAGGTAGGTATTGAAGCCGTGGTAGCTCAGTGTCCGGGCGCTCGCTTTTAATTCAATATACTCGAGCAACCTGAGTTCAAATCCCGGTGCCGGCACCAATGAATTTGTTAATTTTTGATTAGCAATGCCGATTTACCATGTAAATGCTCAACGGTGTAGGAAAACATCATGAGGAAACCTGCATATTTAAGAAACAATATAAAAATAATCTTAAATATGTGAAGTCCGCCAATCCGCAGTGGGACCGCATGGCGGTCAGCCCTTATACCCTTTGAGGAGACCTGTGCCCAGCAGTGGGACATATATAGGCTGTTAAGTAAGATGACTGGGGGAAACCTTTTCCTCTGCGACAATGTAGCTCGTTCGGATTCGACCGGTCGGTTGAGGTAATCAACACAGACGAGCATTTTCTTATATGTGTAATCGTTTTTTGTGTCTAAGAACAATGACTATGTTCCCACGTGATATCTCAACGTAATTGTGGACTGCAATCATGTTAACGATTCCAGCACGATCCGTGGGAACGGATAGACGAGAAGTTGCAACGGGAGTAAGTGAACTATTCAATGTTTATGGATCAAATCAAAATATATTCAATTAAATAGACCTTCATAAACCCTTTTCAGTTGTTATTTTTAATATGTTTAAGGTAGAGTAGGTGTAGCCAGTACTGTCAATCCGTGTGGAAGCTGTCACCGACTAAGAATGCAGTTCTGTCGAGAAGAAAAACAACTGGTACTCTTTCTTTTAAAAATTTATATTAAATACGAAATAATATCTATACTGCCATCACAACATACAATATCGAGTCGATTCGTTTAATATATACATATTCAAAACGTCTTTTGCGAATTTGATGCACTTCCTAGTCCGAAGAGCGGAAGAATCCTTTAAGGATTGTGACTGGAGAATGGGAATATTGTCCTCATTGGGATCATCACGTTATTGAATTCCTGTTTTCTGGACGACAAGCGCAACGCAGAGTAATTTAGCTTTAATCTCTTAACAAGTTTAAAGCTCAAAGTTCAAAATACTTTGGTAGAATGTGTCGTTAGAAGGAAGGCGCTTACAGGCAATACATATGGTCAGCAATACGCTAGCTACACTTTTTCCACACCCCTGTTGGACGTCAGGACACCTGACAATGGTGTACTTCAAAATGGACTCTGCAAGAATTCCACTACTCAGAGAAACAAGTGTATCTAAAGGCAATCAATAGTGCAATAAGAGCATCCTCGAACGCAAGATATTTATAACTATGCTATGGACTGCGCGTGATATCAAATTAAAAAATCTTCACAAATCTCATAAAAATACTATCTATTAAGCATTATTTTTTATTTCGACCATCGAAGATAGGATTCTGGAAGCATACACATGAGTGATCTTCTTACATGAATCCGTTGAATTAAAGGTCATCAGACCTTGAACTTCGAAGGTACACCATGAATATCCTTAAACCTGCGTGGGTAAAATACCCAGGAAGGCATTATTAGATTTATTTGAAGTAGGTTTTTATTTTTTTAACAGTTTATTTGTACAGATTATATAAGATCATTACTAAGTAGTTTCGGTTTGGCCTTCATTAGCATGTGCATGGCCTTAACTTGACCATTCTAGATTAGTTCAGAATAGTTATTTTTTCTAAGTTAAGACTGACTAGTGATCACGCAAAAATAGAAGCTACTGATGAATATATGAATAAATTCGCTTAGACATTACAAAGCTATGCTAGGAATGCGGAAATATTTGAAAAAAAAAGCAGTAGTTCAACATCACGAGGAACGGATATTGTTTGCACCGAATATTTTAGGCGTGTTGTCATATGTAATAACTTTGGGTCCATACATAATCGAAGTTTTTTCGAATGAATGAATTCCAACGTGTAGTTTTCTGGGTGTAATCCCAACGCTTATGAAACAAATCGATTTATCGATCGTTGCGATCTAACCGCTACACATGTTAAAGACCTCATATTGCTATCGTCCTCAATCGTAAAAAGTTTACTTGCCTCTGCGCCTTATCTCTCTGGCCGTGTCGGTTATCCGTCCCATCGGGCTATGAGGGTAAAGAAAGAGTGAGTGTACCTGTGTCTGCGCAAACGCTTGTGCACTATAATATAAACTGCGCCCTTGGCTGATCTCTTGTAGATCGGTCGCCGTGGCCGGAATCGATCGGGAGGACGTTATTGTTTATTATTAATTGTATCGTCGCATTTCTTCTCGTCATAACGTAATCTTGCATCAAAGAAATTCATCGATTTATTCTATAATGAACCGGCGCCATGCACCGCGCGACGAATTTCGTGCCTGCTGATACAATTTCAACGAGACCTTGGGATTTTTTTTGGCAAGCCGACGTCGCCTAAGAGCCTGTTCGCACGAAACATGAAACGATCATATCCAATCTATTATCACCTATACTTTTAAGCCTCAACCTGTTCGTGTCCTGTATAAGAAAACATTTCAGCAACAGTGTTTAATATTATTAATAGTAAACTATTGCTCATTTCTTATTGTACATTATACAATTATATTCATAATACAACCGGTTACTTCAAAAAAAATCGAGAAACATCTTTGCCTTTCAAACAAAACACGTACATATATACATACATTTGAAATAGTGAAATTGTAACTGGACAGACGTTCCTTAGAAATTTATAGGACAATAATAGAAACATAAACATGTCTAGGGTCTACACACGTAGCATCGTTAACACGTGTGACAGGCGGGCAAAGTATCAAGCCAAATTTTTGCATAATCCAACAATAACGACCCCAGTCTCGTTACAAACTAGATGTCTCAAGCAGATTAACTCAAATTACCCATTAGTCTGAGTACACCGTGCTTCGTAGTAATTTATGTCGTCCGTTACACGGCGCACACTAATGAGAGCTCTATTAGACAGCCGCAAATGTCAAAATTGCCCGAAGTCACTCCACGTCAGATTATATCAGCAGAATCAGCCGCGTACTGTATCCTTCTTACACTCTTTATACCATTAAGGGCTACATACTGATGAGACAGTAAAATCGATTACGATTAGATACATTTTTAATCAACCGAATTGTAAGTGCTCGGACACCCAACGGTCGAGGCGTCCGAGCGTTCATCAGTTATTACCCAATCACAACTTGTCACCTCACGTGCGGTTCCACCAACGAATCCATTCCGAACGCCACAATACAAATACAAATCCGCACTCACGCGTTCTAACGTCGGCCGGGGTGCACCGATCGATGCGCGTACGTCGTAGCGTCCATGCTCTACGACCGGGGCGGGGGCGGCGGGTGGTGCGGAAGTCGTGCGAAAACGTGCGCCCGCGCGGGGGTTATGTTTTTCGGCTCATGTTGGCGCGTGTGCGCCGTGAGTAGACCACGCAGCCACTGAGCCGGCCGTCCGCGCACCGCGCCTTTGACTCAATGGAGGCCCGCGTCACATCGGGAAGTACGCCACTACGTCGCCAATATCGAAGACTTAATAGAGTCCGCGCCGGGCACAATACGTTACGTCGCGGTGGACGTCAACGCAAATATCGATTAATTGCCCGCGTATGACTGTGACGTCCGTGTAAATAGAAATCGATCATGTCTCGTTCGATTTGTTTTGCACCGCTCTCGCTCGTGCGAAGCGCATTATGCAGAGTTTTGACAAGGATCACCTTTACACCGTCTGATGTCGAAGAACTGACGGAAAAATTGAACGTATTATCGTAAATGTAAAAGGATTATTTTTATTTTTATTAAATGTTATGTTTTATACGTGGTGATTTTTATTATTAACATCTTTAAAGGACTTGTATGTGCGCAGTTCATAAAACTTTATATGCTATATGTTGGCAGAAAATAATATGTATTACACAGTTGTTTATAATATGACATAACAAAAATTAATCTTCGGAGATATTTACCTCGCTTTGCTTTAATATATAAATTTATATAACGTCTAATTTCTAAGTTATAAACAACTAACTATAAGTAGAACCTTAATTATAAAAACGAGTCTCAATCCCGCTGAAGGATGAGAAAATAGTATACCCTATTATAGATTTAATAGAAACAAAACCGTTATTTTTGGAGGATATAATTAATTAGATTCAAATCTATTTTAACGACACAAACACGGACGATATGGTGGAATACGGGTAGATCAAAGTTTATAAAACTTCACGATCATGTTACGAGTAGCTGGAAATGTAACAGTGTTTACTTTTCAATTTGTCTTATAAGTAATGACGTAAATACCAGTGGTGCGACTTCCTCACTTCATTCACGGTCTAATTATAACGCTATGTGTAAGTATCACCCACACACACCCATCAACTTTATATTGGCACACATGCACAAAGCAGTGACGCCCAAGCACGTGGGAAAAACTTATAAGTCGTGATGTAATTGTTTATAAACACAATGGGCAACACAGTATGACATACGATTTGCAGGATGTTCAAACCAAAATGGACCTAATCACTATGATACAAAGGCCGAAACGTCTCAAAGGTTTTGCTGCTCTGCGTTCAACTTCAACGGCTAGAGTATATTTAAACATCAATTCTGTGAAATAGTTATGTACGTAATGACGTTGGAGCATAATTTAGCCGATTATACGTTGACCATCATCAAAATATTTTCCTTCTTTGATCATTTCTTGCCTGACTACCATTGTAATAATAATATCATGATTTTACAACTATTTTGTTTTATCTTTAACAACATTTTACAACTGTGACGAATGATTAAAAAATGTAATGTTTAATACATTACATTTATTAATTTCTAAATAAAAAAGTTTAATTTTCCTTTAAATTTCAAATAAATACCAAACTATTCAATGATAACAGTTATCTATACAAAATCAGAACAGGTTTTTAATAGTATAATAATGTGAAAAATGTCAGGTTTTTGGTGCCGTGGGAAATGTTGTTTGGACATTGAGCTAAATCAATTTAGTCATACTAAGACTCAGTTCAGAAACCCGACCGTTAAAACTAACCGCATCAAATGCAGCTCATAATTCACCGACCGTAGCATGTTCGATTCGGCCCAAACTTAAAGTGCGACGCTAAGAGAATGCGTTTGTGCCATACTTTAGACATCGACGAGTTCCGACGCTGGTAATCTAATATATAAATTCAATAGTTAAAATTCATAATATCCCTATTACATTTTAATCGACCTAAATTTCATAACTAGTAATTAAGATTTATTGATATAGCTATTATATGCCATATTTCTTAGCAAGTGAATATTTATTAAAAAAGTAACCTTTATTAACGATTCCCAAATGGCGATATCTATTGTATACTTTAATAAAGCTTCAAGCTAGAGCCTGAAGATATATATATATATATATATATACAATTTTAAACTAAGCATAACTTGAATGTATCCAATAAAGTTTTTATTCTCATCATATGAGCTCATTTTCAACCCTCGATGCAACCTCCCTTAGGTTCCATCCAGGGTTGAAAATGAGCTAGTTATAAATTTAATTTGTCTACCATGTATACCCAATCTGTCTTTGGCATCGTAGCTCCTAACAAATTGACCGATTTTAATGCGGCATTTTTTTTGTTCAAAAGCCGACATAATCGAGATAGTTCTTTGCTATAATTACGCAGATCAGTTGTATCGGAGGTTATTTATGTTGTTTTTATTTTTTTTATAATTTATTAATTGAATAATTTTTACTTATACTAATTAAAATTAAAAAAAATCAAAGTGAAGAAAAAACCGCAATGACACTAAAATACATGTAAAATAAATAAAAAACATGAATAATTTTTGATTTCACATCATTTGCGTCATAATGCAATTGTATTATCACAACTCACCAATAATTATATCATTAGCAATTCGAAAAAAGAACGATTACTAAGGTCTTATAAAAATAGTTCTCGTGAAACTTTTTTCGTTTCATAGACTCAACTTTAAAAAAAATCCTTGCTTAAATAACTGATGCTATAAAAGCTTGCGCAATGTGTATACCAATATGTTGCATAAATATCTTATACAAGGAACAGTGATTGCCTTTACTTACTAATTAACTTGTTCTGTACTCTACAAGCCGATTGAACTATCACCACATAAGCTTATCCCACTGCTGGGCACAGATCTCCTCAGGGAGGGTATAAGGGCACTGACCGCCACGCGGTCTCACTGTGGATTGGCAGACTTTACATTATTAAGAAATATTTTTTTTTTATTGTTGTTCTTAAATGTGCAGGTTTCCTCGCGATGTTTTCCTTCACATTTTATTTGATTTTATATGATTCAGCACGTGGTAAATCAGCACTTAAAATTGTTAATCATAAATTAACAAATTCACTGGTGATCGGATTTGCTTGAGTATATTGAATTGAAAGCGAGCATTAATTTGTCCATGACTCCCTCGTAGTATGTAATGAAATGTACGTATGAAAGTTAGAGGGTCATGCAATGTGAATTGTATACATTTCATTCCTATGATTTGCAGTTCACGTGCTCAGAATATTAAAAACCAATTACGTTGCCAGTGAGCTGATGCAGACACATAGTGCACGCTTATGTAAGCGGGAATGCCGACTGACTAATACCAAGTGTCATTATCCATTCATAACCAATGCTTTTGTATAGCGGCTGCCGTTCTGAAGCAAAAAATAGCAAGGCCTTGGGGTTTTTGACGATCTATTTCGAGTACAGCGATCTATTATTTTACACACCAAAGTGGCGTACAAGTAAAGTATTAACCAAGTTGATTTTGACCGATGGCTTAAAATTAAAATTTATAAAACGGAATAATTACATTTTTCTACATTATTTATCAAATGTAAAAACCTGTGTGCTGAAAAGAAACAATTTTGTTACTATCAGCAGCAGACAGAGAAGCTAAAAGCTCCTCCAAAAGAAGCTTTCCAGAAGTGCTTCCAATCACGAAATCAACGATAGGATAAGTGCATCGCAAGCCAAGGAGTAATTTGAAGGAGATTAATTTAAAATTTATGTAAACTTAATACTTTTTTCGCAATAAAATTATTACACGCCACGTAAATATTAATGATAAATGTATATATACATGTAAAATTTACGTTTGTTTAAAATACAGTAAATAATTTTATTTATTTTAGAAATGGTAAAACTCCTTAAATACATTTTTAAATGGTCTACACGCTATTTCAAAATTAATAGCAGAGGTCAATACCTATGCTATTAATTGCTAGAAATTTATTAAAATATCAAACAAATTATGCTACAATGTAACAATATTCGTAAATAAGAAGGCTTATATAGGAATTTAAGAATTATTACGAGAAATAAAAAATAAATACCCGTAAAAAGTTTTCACATCCAACATACTCGTCGAAAAGCACCTCACATTTACGAATTAATACCATAGTTAATGTCGACCGCTTAGAAAATTTAATTCATATATATTAGCTATAAAATGAATATGGCACTGGGCACGTAACACTTCTAAACGATAAAACTCGAATGGATTCTTTTTTTCTTTATCTTTTACTTTTATAATACACAATAAAGCAAGTTGTTATCTGACGCGAAGCTATCTTTGAGCAAAGTTCATGAGTTATCGATAAGATAGCTCACTTTTTTTAAATAACTTTATCATCTGCTGTCAATTACAACGTATCTTGAATGCGCCATGATATTAAAAAAATAACGCAGTCATGCAAAATATTAATCTTAACATTAAATCAATGATAAGAAATAAATCTGTCACCAAGCAAAAAAAGCTGCTATAATATCGAGCTTATTAAAATCAACGCAGTTGGGGCTTTCCTGCATTGCCGACACATTGCTATCCTATACACAAACTATATATCGCGAAACAACCAAAAAGTAACTCAAAGCTGAAAGTGTGAATTTTTGTTGAAATCTCCCTAAAACTTCATAATAAATGTAAACTTCATAAAAAAAATTAAATAACATCAAACACAGTGACAGTTGCTTCTGTTATCAATAATGTTTGATTTTAATCTGTTTAATCAATTTTAATTAGGTGTGATTTCAAACAAATGTCTGAATTTCGACTTTATAAAACGATAAATAAAATAGTAATTATCGTTACTATCATAATATACTTTACGTAACCCGTCTATAAATTAGTGATTACTGGTAAAAGTAATTAAAATGATTACTACAGTAACTCGAATATGGAATATATTTTAAAAAATTGTAATTGTTTCAATCTAGAACTCTACACCCAAAACTTTCTGAAAAATGAACAATCGAGTAATTTCCATCAGGTTTTCTATTATTACAAATTCACAGATAATATTGAAATAAACAAAATAAAGCTCAACGCCTTTTTCACTTTATATAAAAAAAAAACGATATATATATAAGTTATATTTCCTTACTTCGGCGCTAATTTACAAATGTTTCCAATTCACTTATTTATAAGACAAAAGTCTACTTAGATATCTTGTACAAAACTCCGGCGTCAAGTCGGTTTATGCCGAGCGATTGAAACCGGTCGTCAAGGCCTTCGGTTTTCCCGCTCAAGCGTCGCTGTCAAACAAGATGGCGGATTATCTGCACACATGCACGTGTACCTTTGTGAGATAGCGCAAGGAATTGTACGCGGCTCTAACATAGAGTAAGGGCCATATTCGATTGACTATCTATATCTATTGTGTAATCCTTTGAAGAATCATTTTGTCGCAGCTTCATTCTTATAAGGTGAATTTAGTTTGTGCAAAGCATCAACTTCTATATCATCGATTTATGTAGTTACTCGAATGTTCGAATCATAATATATATATATATGTAACAC
>DWHO01002401.1:0-13422 GCA_018247575.1 Eurytides lysithous rurik
AATATACTTATGCACTATAGTAACGGATTGTAACGCTTTCAATGGACCCCTAAAAATTCCGAGCAAAAATTATAATTTTAAATATATGTATATATGTTTGTAAATGATATTAATATGTTTAGTTCTTCTAACATTTATAACTGTATAATATACTTCCGCGCAGATCATTTTTAAGATGCTTGGAAACTTAAATTTGGCGTAAACGAATTGTTTAAATGAGTAGGACTGAAAACAAAATTTAAAAAAGAACATCGTGTGTATAAGTAATACAAATACAAGGTGTATGCATAAGTTTTTTAGGGTTTGACTAAAAGATGGAGCTAGCGAAAAGTACAAAGCCTATTAATTTGACACAGACGCCATTTTGTTCGTGTGACATTAACAAAACAATTTACCACGACCTTAAAAAAACGAAAAACACACAAGTTGAGTCCGCCAAAAACTACCCTCTTTGTTTTGTCGAGTTACGTGCCTGAAAGAACCTTTTTTTCTTACGTCGTCAAAAGAAAAAGCCTGTTGAAAGTCATCGTTTAAAATAAACATATGATACGCTCCATCGATTAGAACACGTGAAACATAATTTCAAGAATTTAGAAGTAGTTATTTTAATGTGAAAGACATTGAGTACTCTGGTAGACCACAAAAATGCGTAGACAAGAAATTTAAATTTAACTTAAACTCAACGGCAATTAGCAGAATGAAGCATTAGATTTATCACAAGAAGCAACCCCAGGCAATCAGTAGACGTTTAAGAGCAATAAGACAGATCGATAAACCCAGTGTATGGGTCTCACACTATTTGAATGAACGTCAAATGTAAAATCGAGTCACTTGTGAAATGCTGCTTCAACGTCACGAAAGGAAATCAATTTTGCATCGAATTGTGATTGGTGACGAAAAATAGATTAGCTTTGGTAACCCGAAGCGAAAAAAAATCGTGGCTTCCACCTGGGAGAGCCGGTCCATTAACACCAAGACCAAATCGCTTCCGGACAGATACCATGTGTCTGGTGAGACCAGAGAGCTGTTGTACTAACAAATGATTAATTTAAACCACGCATTAATCGAAAGACGATCGGAATGGGTCCGTAGACATGGCAAAGTGATTTTGTTACACGGCAAAGCTCCGTCTCACTCAGCAAAACCAGCAAAAGGGATTTTAAAATCGCTTGTATGGGACATCCTTCCGCATCCGCCGACCTGGTGATCTGACTATCACCTCTTCACATCAATGGGGATGCGCTCGCAGAGCAGCACTTCAGCAATTTCGAGGAAGTTAGAAAATGGCTCGACCAATGGTTAGAAATGTTTAACCAAGTATTTCTTAAATCGTTATAAAACGTTTTCTTTTCTAAAAATGGCGTTTATAATCTACCGTTACATAATTCGCAACTAGCGCAATTCAAAACACGTAATATCGATTAATCATACGCCGAGAAAAATACCACCGGGGCAGCACTAGCAGTAGAGAGGTAATTTATTATGTCCTTAGATTGATCTCACCTATTGTTAGCTATAGGTGAGACGCCATATTGACGTAACGTGAACAGCTTTCGTGTAAAAATATCTAGGGAATAAATTGTAATTGGATCAGCTAGATAGTTATAGTCAGATACCTGATAGTTTTTAATAAAAGTGATGACCGCGCTATAACCTCCAAGGTCAACAGAACATTTTTTTGATTAATTTACATTTTTTAGGCGAGTTTTAATGTAACTGTGTTTTTTAATAACGACAAAAAAAGATACGTGTTCCCGCCGGAAACAGTCATAAGTATAAACTGGTTATGATGCATTTTAACGTAGGCTAGATATTAAAACAAATGTTATAAATGTTGTCATCCTTTGTCATTTAAAACTTTCAATTCTTGTATGTTTTACATTGAAGATATTAATCAACATATAGAAATCCATGTTTCTTAATAAACGTTTCTGGAAAGAGACGCAATACTATTTGCCAAATTTGGGCTTTGTTAGTCAAGTTTTTTTCTCTCTCTTACAGCTACTAAAAAACAAAAACCTTAAAATCAAAAAAGAAACTTTAATTATAATAAAAAATATTAATAAACTAATATTAATATAAACAAAGTTAACACTATTGCATACAGAAAAATCTAGATAATGATTATATAAAACAAAATAAAAATGCGTTATTAATTAACAAACAGTTTAAAATACTGTATATGTTGTAAACATCTTATTTGTTCCAGAATTCTGTATACGATTGTCTGAATTTAAGAAAAAAAAGCTCTAAAAATAGCTTAAAACTATATTTTCAGTTATATTCCAATATATAGCATTTTTTTAAATAAACTAGAAGCTCTATCTTGTTGACAAACCTCGTAAGGCGGCTGTTCTCTGATTTACTGATTCTGATTAGTATATGACCTTAAATACGAAAAAAGAAACATAACATACTTATTTAAATACGAATTGAAAAAATTGTTCTAATGAAGGCAATAGTATTGTTGTTTATTATATCTAACAACAAATAAATTCTTATATGTGCACGTCTAAAAATAAATGTTCAAATTAATATAAATAATTTTGAATCGACATCAAAGAAAGGGTATTTTGAACGGGCATATAGTAAGTGTTTACCATCCTACTTCACGCCGTATGTCAAAAAAATGAGAATTGTAATTAATTACAATGTGATGACTATAAATACAAACAAAACAAGGTATTAAATCCAGGTGCAATAAGAACTATTTTTATTCGCTACTTATGCAGGAATAAAAACATGTACAGAAGTCAATGAGTAGCGAGAAACATTTTGTTGCATTTCAAATGAATACAGGATTATAATATGTTCGATACAAAAGAACCACCCTGGAATGAAATTTCGGAGCGACGCCAATCTATGGTTTCGTTCAACTCTGAACTTTTCCTTAATACCGACTCAACTTGAAACTTACAACACGTGAAACAGATTTCACGGAATGCGAGGTGGAGTCGAGCTTTTGAACTTACAGTTTGATGAAGTAGACGAGTTAATTAACATTGCTCGCAATGCAGAAATGAATTCTACCTTGCTCCCTTACGTAACACATACGAATCCGCAAAACATTGTTTAGACTTACATGTGTTATCTCTTGTTACTAGGGTGAATTGACGTTTTAATACCAACAGGATGATTCTCTTATAGGTTTATATGATGATATGAAGTATATCAATATTTACGAGAAAAATAAGCGTACGTTATTTAGATTTTTACAAACGCCAATGAATATCCACAATACTATTTTGTTGAAACATTTTTACGGGCACATTTAGAATTACAATACTTACAACCGAAATGCTTAGCAAAAACTTTCTTCTTTCGCCGACCGTGTATGTTCATTCGTTGCAAGCTAACATGTTTTTCTGACCGGCATTAACTTTTTTAGTAATTCATGCTCTTTTTAATACAATTCAATACAAAATATGTAATCTACGTTCACTTCACCTCTGTGATAAAGTCAAAAACCACAAAGAAATGCGGCACTGCGATGTGATGGAAATAGAATTTCGAATTTGGTTTATTCGCAGTAAAACCCTGCATCCTTACCATTCGCAAAGCAAAAATCGGAATTGATGTTTTACATTTGAAGAAGCACGAATTTACATTTTATTCGACTACGTTGCAGTTTCTATGAAGTTTCTTTATTACTATAAGTTCCTATTTAAAAGACTAAATTCACAGTCAGTGAATGCAGAGTAAAATTTACTGACGTAACCATAAAGATTTTGCAAAAGGGCGCAATTACATTGGAAATTCGCATATAATTTATTTTTTATTTTCCACCACTCTTCATGCAAGAATTAAACATGTTTGATTTAGTTTAACTAAAGTCAATCTATCTTAGCGCCACCAAATATATAAAGTCACAGTATCACATTAATGAAAATTTCTTAATAAATATTTACGTATTGAAATTAGATAGTACAATTTATAAATAAATGCAATTGAGCGCTTCATATTAATCCTAAAATCATTTAAGGTGTGTTATTATTCCGAGTCGTTAAAGCACGAAATTGACTGAACAAATTCCTTGTTGCATTTATGTCACATTGAATTGTCGCCGATGTAATCTCCCTAAAACACGTAATGAGGAAATGGTATGCATAAGCCTAAAAGTCCTACCAACTCTTGTGTCCTCCCTCCTCCAGTCTAATTGTGTGAACAACACAAACACGTACATATACAAAATTAATTACGTGAGGCGACTGACTTAATTGTATTACGTGCAGCTTAAAAAATTAATTAAACTTTCAAAGAACAAGAAAATTAATATAAATTTCGTACTTCTACGATATGAAGTGTTTACGGCTTCTTTTAAGATTGCAGTTATTTAAACACAGCGAGTTGTACAGGTAAATAATAATCTTTGCCGACGAAGCATTCAATTAGCAATTATCCAACCACGTCACAAAAAACCCTTAAAACATATAGTTATGATGTTTTCGCTATTTGAAGCAAATATGACAAATACGATATTATATCTGTGTGAAATTGAGAAGCCTTTTAATCTCCTCCGAGGTTTATTGTCCTAAAACAAACAACGTGTTGATGTTCCGCGAAGGCAAAAACAAAACTTACTTCATTTAAAACACGAAAGTGCCGTTCAGCCGTAATCCGCCACCGTCCGTATACGCTTATCTTTAAGCCAATTGGTAATAACACGGATCCAAAGGCTCCGAGTGCACATTTATGCAGTATAACTGCTTGAGCACCACTCGAAAACTTTATTCCGAAGTGCCATCGTAGTTATCTCGATAGAAAAATTCACTTAAAATAAATTCCGCCTGGAAATGTGTGTTGCACTGTTAGGGAAATTTTCAGGAATGTCTATCGATATTTATAGAAGACATTCTGGAAGTACTTACACTTGAAATTGTCTTCCTTTGTGCAATCGCAACATGAAATTTATACATTCAGAGGGTTTTCCACACGTTCGACACGTAGATTTTAATTTGTCAGTTTCCTTACACTATTCCATGACTTGTGAATCACTAAACGCAACCTATAATTTACATGTTTCCGCCCTCCCTTCCTCTCTCTCGCATTCTCCTACCTACCTATTTCTATTCCCGAGGAGTCCCCTCTATTACTCCCTCCCTCCCTCTCACTCCTCCAAAAATTGACCTCCTTAAAGGCTGGCAACGCATTTGTTAGTTCTGTACTGCTGCAAATGTCCATGGGCGGCGGTGATCACTTACCATCACGTAAGCCGCTTGCCCGTTTGTCAGCCAAAACCGTAAAAAAAACCCGCGGTTTACGTTTACGAAAATTTCGGAAGAATTTCTTCCCTAGTCTAATCTCATGAGCATTAACCTGAAAAAACACACTACCCACCTCGTAATCTTTCGTATTTCAAAAGGACCGCCTAGAAAAGGCTTAAGCAAAATTTAACTGCTAAAAGGTTTACTACGAGAAATGTTAAAAGAAATTTTAATTAGGTCTTTCAACTTTAAATTTTCATATTTCATATTTCGCAATCGAAACAAAAAATCTAAAAATCTTAAGAGGTCCTTTACAACATATTAGCTAGCTATGAAAAATTGCGCGATCAATTTTTTAATAGTACTTTAGAAAAGTCAAGAATATCGGTACCATATATAATGTAACGTGTTCGTATAATACTGTAGAGAAATCATGTAATGCGTTCTGATTTAGAAATGTGACAATGCTCATACAAGTACAGAAAAAACTTCATCACTACTTCGTAATACATAATGCTGTCTCAAACGATATAAACCTAAAAACTACTTAGTGATATAAGTTACAACGGGTAAGCTGCGATTATAGTATATGACAACACTCAGATTGTGTTGTGCCAAATTTAAACCGGCCAGTAGTAACATTATGTCATAACGGATTTGTTTTAGCCGAGCCTCGGAGAGCTGTGCTCTTTTTTTTATAACAATTTAGCATGCAGGTCATCCTGCCACAGCGGCCATAAAAAAATTCATATATAAATATTTTTACGACTGCTTCACAATGGCTTCTTTTTTATGGTGAATTAAGAATTTCAGTAACGCGTGAATTAAACATCTTTGTTGTAAATAACCTTATTCAAGTAATCCGCCACGCGTAGGCCTTCAGTGTATGAGGCTAGTGATAGATGGTGATTTTGATTCTCGTTCCCATAAAGATGTATGAACAGAAACTGTATTATATATGGTGTCAAAGTTGTTGTTTTTTAGTTCATAACATTTTGCGTTTTCTCATAAAAATGAGAAAGCGCTGGCCGGATCTTCATTCTACATTTAGGAATGATCAGAAATGATATAAAACACTAATGTTCATGTTAATCATTAATATGATTGATGGCTAAATAGATAAAATTGCCTATACGCATTCGGGAGATTACGGTGACTTCAATGACCCTATAAGAATGGACCAGTAATTACATCATTCGCCAATTGCTGCTTTACACTGTTTTCCTTTTGAGCCCCATGTGGCTCTTTCATGCCGCAGCAAAATCTGATACTACTAGGCGTGTCGACGTCGTGTTCTTACTTTTTTTTTCTCAAAAGTCCCTTTGCGTTTCGAATTTAAAAAAAACGGGGAAGATAAATACGGATAAAGAAAGATAAGATTATTTGCTATTTACGCCACAGCCGATTAAATTTTTCAGAACCGTATCAAAAAAATATATACAAACATTTGCGGTCTGTTACGAAGAGAAGCTCATAGCGTAAACCGTGACGTAGTGCTTGATCGGTTGGAGCCGAATGACGTCCGAACACAACGGCGCCGACATCGATAGTGGTGTGGTGGTGGCGCGGCAGTCGGTAGGTCAGGGCGGCCAGGGGCGAGCACGTGAGCTCCGCGCCGGGGACCATTCATCGGGGGTGAGGGGTGAGCGCGGGTTGGAGGGGAGGGGGTTGGTGCGCGCGCACCGATCGATACGCGACGGCGCGGCTAGTGGCCGGCCAGCCGCGCGTCCGCACGCACGTGCCGTGTCCTCATGCCATCGCCCCACAGATGACGGAGCCCGCCCGCGTCCGACCACGCCGCAACGACCCCGCACCCAGTACGCCCTCAGCCGTACGAACGCCGTGCCGCGCGACAAGGTACGAAAATCGATACGACACATCTCGCATTTGGGCGTCGACGTCGCCCAAATACACCCGTTAATTGGGGATGAGCCTCACGCATAGATATTCGGCACACGCATATCGGATATATAATTATGCACGCATTAATTCGTTTATAAACCAAAGCGTAAGTCAAGTCATGTGAAACAAGTGACATGTCACAGTGCGTCAATAAAGTACTACCTATTGCGCATATACATGCCGCATGCTAAATAAATCTGGGGTAATTAATCTTTATTATATCCAACAGTTAATCTCTGGTTAAATTTCTTAGATATATAATAACAAATGATGCGAGAGGCATCTATCGTACGTGCTTATTGTAACCAAATTATCCTCATATATTATTTTAAAAATGTTTCATTTATTATAATAACTTCAAGTTACATGTTGTTTGATGGATAATCTGTTTTAAGATATAAATTTGTTATGTGGTGATTATTCAATATACCGAACCCATTTAATATGAAAGACGTCTAAAAACTATGTGCTACTGCTACCACTACTTACTCTCATGTATTATAAAAGACAAATTTGTAATCACAGCATCTACTGCTTTGTTACGTGAAAAATTAAACAATCGCTATTATTTTCCAAACTATAATATTTTAATCAACTGCAGATTTTCAATTAATGCTTGTGATTTTCATAATTTTATTTTGTTAACATTGGTTATTTTACTTTAATTTTAGCTGTTGATTCATGATTCATAAGGATACTAAATTGCCAAACTCGCCTACGTAAAATCACACCAAAAATTCGAAGCAATCATAACATTTGGAACCTAACTTACCATCCTAGTTTGATATCATAGTCATGTCTCCAATTTAAAAATGCCCAATAAAGTTTGAATAGCATCTTTAACTTGCTAAAACTAAATTTTCTAAAGTCACCAGTGATGTCAAGAAATCAAATTTTTGAAAGCAACAATGCAAGCAACAATTTTTCTAATCACGAAGATCATCAACGAAAACAGCGTTAATGTAAAAGATCCACTGTCACTCAAAATGTTCACGAAGAAAATTGGAATAGATCTGCACTAGAGAACTAAAGAAATGTCTCTCTAGTGTGATATTAAACAAATATGACAATACCTCGATTAAGACAAAATTCCTGTTTGATTTTAATAAGTTGTCCGATGTATCCTTGATGTTTAAAGTCCAGAGTCAGGATCATGATTCTAGTAGAATAACATTACTAAAAATACTTAACGACAAAAAGAAGAAATATCTGATACTAATGAATATTAAATGAAATAGATGAAAACATCGCGTAACATGCGTACAAAAAAAAGGAATTGATAACCTCCTCCCTTTGAAGGCCGTCAAAAATCTTGTCAGAAGAATCTATATTCCATTAAAGACATATCCAACAGAAAACTCAATATCGCAATGTAATATGATGATCGTTTCAAAGATCGCGCTCATAACAAACCGCAGAAGTCGTAATGTGTCTTTGAGTACATCTATTTAGGTCAAATAATTTTCAGTCGTTCAGACGCGTCGCACTGAAAACGCCTTGGGAGCTCTGATCATCGTCTAAAATAAAAGATCTAATGAAAGACAAATATCCTCTGAAATCAAAGAAAAAACTTATGTACATATATTTTGGTCGACCACAAAGACTTAATTACAGCGAGCAATGATTTTTTTTGGATATGATGGATAATTAAAGGACTTCCATCAAATGGGATTTGCGCTCTTCAATTCGAATTTGGCAACTTTTGGCGAACCTTTATTGGCAATTAAACTCAAAAAATTTTTAATTCGTGAACAAACAAACAAAAAGCGTAGTCTGCATTTATTCAGCCAAATTTACTTAAAAATAAATCAGTTATTATATAAAGGAAAAAAGTAAACCTAGCAAATGTAATGAATAAGTGTCGTGAACCTAAATATTATATACGTCGAAAATCGGCCAATTTAACATTTTCACGTAACCCGATGACATTCTCAATACTAATCATAGATAAAAATACCAGACAGTAAATCGCTATACACAGTAACGTCATAATTAGCTGGATTAACCTACAAAAAAACAATAAATTCGCGTAACCGCTTGGCGGCAGACCAACCATGGTATGATACTTTCATAGGTTAGCTCTGTAAAAGACACCCGCCACTAACTAAAACCCTGTCTACCTTAAGTCACTCTATTGGAAAACGAATTATCAAAATATAATATGTGTTTATAAATACGGTGTAACCAAAAATACAATGAACAACTGTTTTAAATGAACAAACAAGTAAAGCCTCTATCAATTTCTTTAACACGAAATAACTTATTAGAATTCCTACTGATCTTAAAAGTTGTTGACTCGTTTTAGTTAAAATTTGGTACTTCTAAAGCTGCAAATAAATTTTAGAAACATGTCATCTACTCAAAATTTAATGTTATCAATGATCTCTTGGTTGTAAAATTTGCTCATATATACTTTATGCTGAATTGCTCACTGAAAATTGATGAACACTCTTGTCATAACTATCGTTTAACTGTATCATTTGGTTTTCCTTATTTTCTTTTTAGATCAAAGATTAAGTAGAAAATCCATTGTTATTTTAATTGACTATAAGACAAAATAAAGACGTGTTAATGAGTACTATGATATTTTTCTACCCGATATACCAAAATATAAATGTTAGTAATGTACATTATAAATGGCTTAGGGTGTATTCTTTTATGAAGTAGGCGAGCAAACGAGCAGGCGCCTCACCTGATGGAAAACAATAACCGCTGCCCATGGTCATTTGCTACGTCGGACGTTTCGCAAATGCGATGCCAGCCTTTAAGGTGGTAATTTTTGGAGGCTGGAAAAGGAAAGAGGAGAGAGGGGAGCACCGGTCAACTCAGTCACCGGACGAAACGCGGAAGCCCAAACACTTGCACTTCAAGCCGATTTTCTGTGTGGTACTCATCCGGTTCTTGCCGACCCATTCAGCAGCAGCATAGCTACTATTACTACTACTCTACCACTGTTACATATAATATAATACCTTTTGTATATTAATTTTTGTATATAAAATTTACCTATTTGGATACAATATACCTTTGTGATATTACTACAACTGTATGTTTAAAAATACTTTTGTAGTAACGACCTTGTCCACAAAATCACATTTACAGGTAAACACATAAAACGCGGTGGAGAAAAATCGATAAGCTTACATGTTAAATATCTACGATAATAACGGAGTAAAGGGGGTAAGTGCTATTTGAGGTAGATTGCGGCTCTATGTAGGGCTACCACAAACAATAAAGGATAAAGTTTGTCCTCTATAGTTACCACTGTCAATATAATATCAAAAATATCGTTGTCGTTGATTTGCGATCAAATTATTATCAATATGACATTTTAAATAGGATTTAAAATAATCAAAGAATATAAAATCTTTTTTTTAATCTGTTTACCAAGTGGCTTCGATTCCGTTATATAATTTTCATCTAAGAAAAACATAACTACTTTGTACAAAGCAAACATAATCTCCATTTAGACTAAAAACTTAGTTACCTTGTCGATGAAACAGTATTCTTGTGAAACTATCGGTTTCACAAGAATACTGTGTCTTTCCTTATGCCAACATACACTAATGATTTTGACCGATAACTAATTTTAGCTTAATAGTACTAGTAAAAATATGAAGTTAATACTCGATTCTGGTCATCGGGCAACCCTCGCTGAAAGTGTATACCGTGATGCCGTGCAATTAAGGTCAAGCTAGTTCGAAATAGTCCAAGGCCGGACCGCGACTCGAAGCCATGCACCAACAGTTGCTGCTGGTAACGAAACTAATCAATCATATAACAATGAAGGGAAAGAAACTGCCAATTACTAAACATAATACCTTGTTACGTGCATGCTATCGTAGCTTTTGTTTGACGTTATTTAGTTCATGAGACTGTATTTAACCAAAAAAAAAAGCCTTTTTTTTTCTTAAATTGGTGTAAACCAAAACGTCCCGTCGTGTTTTTACAATAACTGACAATCGTTCCAATTCATCCAATTCACAAGCACCTCATCGACCTTTTTATTTACATTTATTTATTTTTCTCTAACCTCCCTACCTCTTCCTCCTTCCGCTCCCTCTCTCTTCCTAACTTCCTCTTTAAAAAATTCCCTCCCTTAAAGGCTGGCAACGCATCTGTAATGTTGCAAATGTCCATGGGCGGCAGCGATCACTTACCATCAAGTGTGCCGCTTGCTCGATTGCCAGCCTAAACCATAAAAAAAATATTCTAGGTAAAATGATTCTGGAATTAAAACCTTATTTTCAAAAAAGTATAGTGAAACCCGTCAAAGCTATGTGTCGTATTTACTGATAAAATATCACCTTTAAAATAACTTATCGTGTTGTTCTTTTAAAAAATCAACCATTTATCATCAAAAACATTCAAGACTGAGGTTCAAATGAATGAGGAGGAAACCGTAAAACAGACAAACAAACGCGCAGTCTCACACCGCAGTTGTCCCCGACGTAACCGTGAACCATTAAGAAATTAGTTTTTAGTTTGGTCTGGATTAGAACAAAAACTTGTTTTCCCGTCCGGTTGTGACAAGGCGACAAGATAAATTACCGGGATCGGTCACGATGGTGAGCAGCTCAACGGCGCCTTGGGACCAATCGTATCTACTGGGAACGGCACCAGCCCGTTGTCTTCAATTTCCTTACTGGGAATTAGCTGAATAAAAGGGGCGATTCTCTTCCACCCCGTTTGTTTTGAGACAACGCTTTGCGCCGCTGCGATGGACTTATCCGTTCTTTAGAGAAAACCCCCAGTCGTATTCACTGCAGTCATTTGTATCTATTAAAAAAACTCATTGCTTTAAAGTTTCTGCATTGTTCGCGCGCTCGTTCTTCGTTTCATCCAGTGGTGGATTCATAATAAGCGACAGACAACTTCGGGGGTTCTTATTTCATAATCTGAAACAAACAAATGCTATTCTTTGTTAAAAATTTTATGGGTTCGTACTATGGGTAATTAAAAGCATTATTAGCACATTTCCTTCACTTCAACGCTCTGATAAACTTGTGCCGACGGAAAAGTGGAAAAAGTTTTCTTGTTGGTTTAAAAGACATTATATCCCGCAATCTTTTAGACTTAGATACATTTTGATACGTATACGATATACCCTTCTAGGAAGGTCCGTCGTATGTGAAACTGCTATCTTGTTTAAAAATAATGGATGTTGACAGTTATATTAAAAAGTTTTTGGACATGATATGTATTGTTTTACAAATTTATAAATTCTTATACTAAGTAGGTGACATATCGTCCCTTAGAATCCGAAAACCTTGTTTATACCTTTGAAGAAAAAATATGAGTTTTACACATAAAAAATTTCCGGAACAATTACTAATTAAGATAGGTATATTTATGAAATTAAAAATACAACTCCGCCTTGAAAACGTATTTTTTATTTTTTTTTATTGCATTGGTCATAAAATATTTTTAAATTTTATTATTTCTTTAACAGCCAAGAAAATCATTAATTTTTCTGTAAGCACCTAGATACCAAACATTATCAATTTCATTAACTTGATCAAATCAAATCAAAATATATTTATTCAAATAGGCCTTTCAAGCACTATGAATCGTCATTTTTACATCTCAGTTCTTGAGGAAGCTACCACAGGCTCGAAATGCAATTCTTTTGAGAATTGCCTTTTCTTTTTTTTCTTTGTCTTGCCTATCTTTCTTTTAATAAATAATGCCTTAATTGCTATCCCACACATGAGTCAATCAACTAAATTCCACGCATTATGGTCCGTAAAAAGTCCTCTTGAACAGTATATTATGATTTATGTAATAGATTATTTATAATTTAAGTTTTAATTAGGACTGCCTCCGGGGCCTAATAGTATAGGCCCGCGCTTTACAAATCGGAGGGGATCAAATCCTGCGGAGTGCAATGACTTTGTGTTGTTTTTGTTCTTAGTTTGGTTAGGGCATTACGGGCTGATCACCCGATTGCCTGAAAAGTAAGATGATCCATATCCATGATGGTCGGATGGGCATGTAAAAAGTCGGTCCCGGCTTCTTATTAACGCCATCTAGCGGTGGCTTAGAGAAGTAGTTGTGCAAGCACATCAATGGATGCGGCTTAATTTACTGATTTCAACAATGTAACAAAATAATTTCAATTTTTTATTAACCGACTTTCAAATATAATAAGAATCATCAAAATCGGTACACCCGGTAAAAAGTTATGAGATAACACAGAAAATACAGTCGAATTGAGAACCTACTGCTTTTTTGAAGACTTTTTTTTTTTTATGATTTAGACTGACAAACGAGCAAACGGCTCACCTGATGGTAAGTGATCACCGCCACCCATGGA
>DWHO01002402.1:0-13421 GCA_018247575.1 Eurytides lysithous rurik
TTCATATAAACCCTACTTAGTTTTAAGCACATGTTCGCAGTACAAAGTGCAATCAGAATGAAATTTCTGAGGAAACCCTAACCTTCTGAAGCCTTGCGATATACCGTTCACAACGAAAATACGCATAATTAGGGAGAACTCAAAAACTAATCGTCAAACCTCGCTAATATTTATATGGGACCACACGACAAACATCGGCTTTCAAATACAATAAGAATCATCAAAATCGGTACACCCGGCGAAAACTTAAAGTTATGGTGTGGAAAAAGTGATGTGTGTTACACGTAAAAAAATACAGTCGATTAGAGAAGTACAAAGTGCAATCAGAATGAAATTTCTGAGGAAACTTTAAACTCGGAAGGAAGCCTTGCGATATAGTCGTTTACAACGAAAATACGCATGATTAGGGAGAACACTAAAACTAATCTTCGAATCATGCTAATATTTATATGAGACTACACGACAAGCACCAGCTTTCAAATACAATAAGAATCATCAAAATCGGTACACCCACACAGTTAAAGTTATGGTGTGGAAATAGTGATGTGTGTTACACATAAAAAAATACAGTCGAATAGAGAACCTCCCCCTTTTTTGAAGTCGTTTAAAAATCGAACAAGTCGAATATATGAATGGCTTGTGTTGCGACTATGTCAGACACATATCGATATATGTAGTGATATATCGATACGAACGTTAGCAAGCCGTATATCTAAAGCGGCATCTGGTCTGTATTGAATTGCGGTCATGTAGACACGCGGGTACCGGGTTAATAGGCGAGTGTCGGAGTGACAACTCGAGCGATGTTCCCGTTATCTACAGTGCCGTTATGTCGTCTATAGCATCGATACATTTCCCCTCTCTAATTAGCCGCTACCATATTACTCGAAGTCGCCTGGTCGAGGAGGAGGTGCGGTTTCGCTTCGTTCAAGTGATCTCTTTGCGAGAGTTTTTTATTGTAGCATTGTACTTATGTAATTTATAGGTTCTTATACTTTTCGATTTTGTTCATCGCTTTTTGAATTCAGAACATGTGAGTGAATGAGACATCATTTGTTTGTTTCATCTATGAGAACAAGTCAAGATTGATTTATATGAGCTGAGAAACGAATCGAACTTTGATTCAGTAGCGTATAGTATGTAGCAGCGTAAAGGTTTTAGTCAAAATATAACTATGGCTTAAGACGTTTGAACAGACAGAATGAAGATTAATTTTAAAACTGAACTTTATAGGTTTAAATTTTACTCAAAACTATATTAGCGCTTTTTGATTAGGAGTTTGTAAGAGTTAGTAGTATTCTTTTTAAAAATAAAATACACATAAATATATTTTCAAATAAAAAAAAAGTTTTTTAGAGACGTCGTTTTGTTAATTGCGAAAATGAATTTATTTTACGGATTTTTATGACGTTTTATTTGCTTTTATACAATCGACAGATAAACGAAATAAAATGCACAAATAAAACACTATAAAAATCCATAAATCAGTTTAAGGCTTTTATCGTGTTTTTATTACTGGTTTAGTTTATTTGATTTATTTGAACCATGTGTAGTCATTGGTTTATTAATTACTCTATTATTATTAATTATTTATATTATTATTATCATCATTAATTACAGGTCAAAATGCGTGTGATATTGGCGACGTTGGCTGTCTTGGCAGTTGTGACAACTGCGAAAGAATGTGAGTAGTGAATATTTAGTTCTTTATTTAGAATCTCTTAATGCATTTTACATAAAGACTCTACTCATTGATTTTTTTTACAAAATAACGAATCCAATGAAATGAGTGAGTGACTCAGTTTTTTATAGCCGTGGTAGCCAAGTTAATTCAACATTTTAATTCAATTCCACTGGCCCGTTGGTGTAGTGGCTAGTGCTCCTGACTGCAACGCCGAAGGTCGTGGGTTCGATTCCCACCCAAGACGTATTTGTGTGATGAGCACAGGTATTTGCTCTGTGTCACGCCCAGACACAGAGCAAATACCTGTGCTCATCAATGATTATCTGTGTAAGTGTGCATTTAAAATATGTAAATATGAATATCAGTCAGTTGGTTACCATAGTATAGGCTTTGCCTAGTTTGGGATCAGGCGGCCGTGTTTGTTTACCTATTTAATGTGCTGATTTACTGTACTTAATGAAGGGAAAACATCACCGTTGAGCACAAAAAGTAACGGCCTGTATGTGTCCCACTGCTGGGCACAGGCCTCCTGTATATAAAGGGATTAAGGGCACCGACCACCACGCGGCCCCACTGCGGATTCGCGTACTTCACACATTCAAGATATTTTTTTTGTTGATTCTTAAATATGCTCGTATCCTCACGATGTTTTCCTTCACCGTTGAGCACGTGGTAAATCAGCACTTAAGATTGTTAATCATAAATTAGCAGATTCGTTGAGGACATAGAGCTACCACGGGACAAAAAAATAAATTCTTAATTATGTGAAATCCGCCAACCCCTAGTGGGGCCGCGTGGCGGTCTTTAACTATGCACCTTCTGTATAGAGGCGATATGTGCCCAGCAGTGGGATAGTGGGCGGTTATTACAGAAGGATGATATATACCACATAATAGAAGGTGACAACATCTTGTCACCTTACTCATCAGTAAGTCGTAGCCCCGATGGTAAGTGAACGGCTGCCTATAACAACACTGTAAACCCAGGGGCGGTATGACCATACTAGCCCAAAAGCCCGGCTTGTCCTACTAAAGAGTAAAATTTATAAATTTTAATTAGCACATAATTCCCGCAACGCTCAAATTTAAAAATAAATTATTCGGGACTGCATATGACGTTACCTTTATCTCATCAACTCTAAAATGAGCATGTGTATTTATTTTCACCCTTCACGAAGAAAGATTTTAAGCTGCCATTTTCAACAATAAAAATGTGTACAAATTTTTAATACGTTTAAATCAGCAGAATAACTTTACATGACAGGGTCGCAATTATTACACGGTGTGCGAACATGAAAAAGCTTAATGATAGTCTTTTGTATCAATTCATTGATAACCGCCTTCTTCTCTCATGTTCATGAGATAAGTAGAAAAAGGTCA
Organism: Eurytides lysithous rurik; assembly: GCA_018247575.1. Taxonomy (NCBI): domain Eukaryota; kingdom Metazoa; phylum Arthropoda; class Insecta; order Lepidoptera; family Papilionidae; genus Eurytides; species Eurytides lysithous. Next base: position 3,064 of record DWHO01002402.1, read on the forward strand.
ACAACTTTAACTAGTTCATTTATTGTTCTATTTACTGTAATAAAGAATTAAAATTGATCAGCTTGCCTTTATTTGCACCCAATCCTACATTCCTCGTCGGTGAAATGTACCGTATAGTCCCATGAATGTATTAGGCAGAATCTCTTGAATAATTTACCATTCAAATGAACAATTTTATGGTAATTTTCTAGATTATACCCTGTAATGAAAAGAAAAAGGCAGTGGAGCTATAACTTCATATTCTTACTTTGCGTCTATCATGATATTTATCAACTTGTAATAAACAACAGGATTTCTCTTTGATACAGTTAATAGAAACATGTCATGAAATCCTTCCATCGCAAACAGCTTATATTACAAATAGCTATAGTTATTGCTACCGTTAAATGAATTTTTCAATTTCATCACATCGTTAAATAAAAGACAAAATTTAAAAGAAACGTAGAAAATTCATATATCAATTTAACAGCTTTCTAATTAGTAATAAAAGGACTAATAACGTCATGGATTAAAATCAATGATGATGTAAGTAACTTTATTGTTTTATACCAAAAATTCCCTGACTTTGACTGACCCGTTGGTGTAGTGGTTAGTACTCCTGACTGCAAAGCCCGAGGTCATGGGTTCGATTCCCACCCAGGACAAAATATTTGTGCGATGAGCATAGGTATTTGTTCTGTGTCTGGGTGTTGGTTATCAGAATAAGCATATATTTAAAAAGTATATAAGTACTCTCTGCTTACTTTGGGATCAGATGGCAATGTGTTAGATGTCCCATGATATTATTATAATGGCGTTTTTTAGAAAACGCTCAGATCTGGAATAATCATCTGCATTTCGTACAAACGTTTATCCTGGGTTAAAATCAAATCTACCAACTGCGACATCAAAGCCAAAAGTTTAGGAACTGCGTGAAACCAATTATCGAATTACAAAAATTACCTCACTTCCGTTATCTTTTTTCGTTTCAAGAGGTAAGATTATCGGTTTTAAGAATCAAACCAACGAGATTTAAATTAAAACAACATCCGTAAATTTGTTTATTTAATAATGTGTATTGATGTAGATAAACATAATTAAGAGAAACATACTAGGTTTCACGTATTAAATCCATGTCCAGCCGAAGCTTAAACGTGTGGACATAAACTCCGCGTAGTTGTATATTTTTCATGTTATTTCTCGTATAAAGAGCACTCGTCTTCCTCCGACTAGTTACATCTATGAACTACATCTAAAATCATTTTGCTTGCAGGTAAAAGGAAAAACCAACAAACTAACCAACATTCGAATTAATGTCTTATTAGGTAATACTAAATAATTTCATTTCCAAGGCTCTATTATATAAACTCGTTTAAGATATATCGTCATTTAAATTGACTTAATACCTATAATTTAATTTTCATGACGCAATGAACCCTCTAAGCGATTCAGAATTTACTTTTTTAACACTGTTTACACATAAAAAGTCCATACTCTTCTTTTTTATTATGATTAAAGTGCTCGACATTTCCTCGTAGTACGACTGTTTCGAATAAATTGACTTTCGAATTGTACATAAAGTAATTTGATGGTTCTTTATCGTCTTCGACTTACAAATACCTATAATATACACCAGATAACCACTTTTTTTTGAGTGAGGCTAAAAAAAGTGGCTATCTGGTGTATATTGTAGTACAAGTACAAGTAAATTCTGAATCGCTTAGAGAGTAATCACGTGCCTTGCAATCATGCAGGCGACCTTTTTCCCTCAAACCAGAATAAGCATGATTTAATACAGTATTACCACGTTACTGCTTGGCGGTAAACACATTAACAAAGGCTAAATACTATCTCAGACTACTACTACTCTTCAAAATAGCCCTACTACTATAAATATATTAATCTTACTGTAATACTAGTTCGGAAAGAGGTTAATTACTATTGTTCTTCCTAAATGCATTACTATTCTTCTCTACTTTGTGATTTTTTACCTTTATAAGCAGCTAACTCTAAAGAAAACGCACAGTGAAAGAAAAAACATGAAAAGAGGGAGATAATTCAACAATAGAAAACGTTAAATTAATCGGAATTGTAAAAATATACTCAAGCCATATTTCCAATACTAACGCTTGACTTAGAACTTTAAAGTTTGTGTAACATAACAAACGAAGACTAATTCGCGAGTTTAAAATTTATGCGCATGCCTATCAGCTCGTAGAGGCCAAAATTCTGGCACGTGAATATTCATGCATTCAATAGTATTTGTCAACACTCGGAGGAGGCACCTTAACAGTAAATCACGCTGCAGTTCTGCGATTTGCAAAATCCTGACAATCCTTCAAAAGCCTGTATCGCGATCGTGTTATATGTTTAAAAACATTAGAAAACGTTTGATATAATATTCTCGATACAAAAAATATATCATCTCACTAATCTCTTTATATCACGAATATTCCAATTTAAAACTTGGTTTTGCCCGCAGCTTATTATTTTGATTTTACCTCATTACTTCTGGGATTTTCCCAGTACAAAGCGTATACCCCGTCCTAAAAAAAAGCTACCTACACCAAAAAATCATACTAAATCGAAGTAGTAGTAGTTAGTAGTTGGCAAATAAAAAAGGATAAAAAAGCAATGAATACACTTTCAAATAAACGATACTATTAAGGATCAAACGAACTAGGTACGGAATCCTGCTGACTTTGAATATGAAATAGATATATTAGATTTAAAATGTAACAATGTACCTCTTTAGTTCACAGCCGGCTCAATAGAACTGCATTCCGTGCCGGTAGTAGCTTTCTCAGGAACAAAATGTAAAAATGACAATTCAAAAATGTCTGTAAAGGCCTATTTGAATTAATATGTTTTAATTTAATTTATTACTGCTTAAAATAATATGGTAAAATGATAGTATTAGCCCCACCAACACTAGAACTGTTGGTGGGGCTATTTGTCTTTAATAAAATTAATAGTCACTTGATTTTTAATAATTATTATAATTTATACGTTGACTTTAGTCAGAAATATTGCAGTGCTTAGTCAAGCCTACTTTATATGGAATAGAAGTGCCTTGGAGATTTATCCTCTTTTAAGTAAACATCAAGATTGCCAGTAAGCAAATACAATGATAAGGCTTATTCGTTAAAATGATAAATCATTCCGTTTATTTTTTTAGATGGACAACATTTTTCTTTTGGAGCGAACTGAATTTAGCAGCAGTGAAATATGTCGTGTTACGAATTTAATTTTTATTATAGAGTTTGTTTCTTTGGTAATAAAATATAAGACATATTTCAGTTAGGATTTTAATTTTTATTGTAGAATTTTAATTTATTTTAGAGAAAAATTTAGTAATGAAATATAGGACGCATTTCAGTAAATAATTTTTGTTATAGAGTTTGTTTAATTGTAATTTTTGTTATAGAGTTTGTTTTTTAACAATGAAAGTTAGGACATCTACATATAATTTTAATTATTGATTTTGTTTCTTTCATTTGAAAAAAATAATGAGGATTTACTGTAAGGCGCTAACGTAGAATTATAAGGAACTAGAGATAAGACCTTAGAGTGCGTATTATAATTTCAATTTAATCGAGCACCTCGATTTGCTCGGACGTTTCATTCATACCTTTACTTTTTAAAAATATAATTTGTCCCTTGAATAATCTGACTAGATATATGAAAATAACCATTGTTACAAATAAATGATATAGCGATCAATAACGATATCAGAATCCTTAAATAGATGGTAGGATTCTTTTGCAAAGTCCACTTGGCCAAGGACAACACCATTATCAGTTCTTCATTTTTATTCTTTGTGTTTTATAAGTGTTAATATTTGTGTGTTATAAGTTGTCAGTTATGATTTCGTCACTTAGTCTCATAAAAAACAAATTTTAAGCAAAACTTGATTTTTTTTATGGATTAGTCTTACAAACGATCAAGCGGCTCCCCTGATGTTAAGTGATCACCGCCGCCCCTGGACACTTGCAGCATTACAGACCTTGCAAATGAGTTGCCAACCTTTAAGGGGGTACTTTTTGAAAGAGGAAGGGAGAAGAGTTGAGAGGGAAGGAGGGAGCGAGAGACGATGTGGCAGGAGGGAGGTAGGGGATGGAAGAAGAGTTAGGGAGGGGGGGCACCGGCCACCACACTCACCGGACGAAACGCGGAAGCTAAAACACTTCCACTTTACGCCGATTTTCTGTGACGTCGTGGTACTAATCCGGTTTGAGCCGGCCCATTCTGCAGCTGGAGCAACTGCATGGCTCTACGAATGTTATTTCATTCTATTGTAATTCTCAATTTCATTTTTATATTTAATACCAAAATACGTTGGTGAAAATGATCATATGATGAATAATGTTTTATCAATCAATAATATGATAACTTGTTTTATAAAAACAAATAAACCGACTACATAAACAGATTTATATTCAGCGAAATGTATGTTACGATGTGTATCTGTGTGCTACATGGTTAAATAAAAGCCTTTTGTTATGTCCTATAAGATTAGAGCCATTATGCCAGCAACATCTGGGACTATTCTAATGTCTAAGCGATAAGGGCATTATTCTTCAGTTTATCGATAAAGTTCTAAACTCAACAAGATCCGCGTGGGTGGTGTAAATGGTTCTGGGAAGTCAGCGGATGCCTTTGATATATTAAGGGAAGAATTAGAAACATTTCTTATTAAAAATTTGTTTGCGATGGAAAATTTTACAGGGACTTTCTCGAAACTGAGCTGGAAAACAAGTAGTTACATAACCATTATAGATTTAAGTACTTCCGAACAAGGGTTATTAGTTGTCAGTTTATAAAAAAATCAAAATAATATTACTCACAGTTAAGGTTCAGATTAACCTGTACTCCTGTAATAGTGCATTTATTGATGATTTACGTGAAATTATAATATATAGAAGTAGTAGGTATGATTGCCTACTAAACATATAACGCAATTTTGGATGGACCCAATAATAAACTTTTAATTTTTTAGCAGATATGTGAAATAAATTATGAAAGACATTATGAAAGGCGCTATGTTGATTAAAATATTAAACATGAATCAGCGCTTATATTAAATTTATTAAAAATTCCATGTGACACCTAAAGGTTGGAAGAATGTAAAGTATTTTTTTAATATGGCATTTTTATACAAAATGTAATAAGTTTACGTACATCAAAGTAAAGGTAATACAAAAGAGAAATTTTAAATTAAAGATTCTTCTAAGTTTCCGCGCCTTATTATAAAACGTTGAATCTCTAAAGGTGTTTCAATCATACCTATCTAACACACTTTTTAAGTTATTAAAGTTCATTTTACTGAAAGTGTTGCATTCACAAAATAATATAAGATTTCACTACAGTTTTTATTCAACTCATTTTAATTAATTCACATCTATTATTGTTTTATCATCTACGCCTTAAGCAAGGTCATGGTTTTGACTTTCAACTTTACATATTTCTATTATTTATTACATATTTTTGGTTAACAAATTTATAATAAGAGGTTTATACCTCTTTAATTTTTCCAAGAATCAACAAGCAATCCTAAATGGACTAATAATCTAAATAGATAAAAAAGTACCTAATCCAAAATAGCAAATAGAAGATTACTGTATATCATAAATTACGTAATCTCTTTTTTTTCCATTATTCTTTATTGTACATATTTTAACAGACAAATGTCTACCCTGCCTATCTACAAAGGCGAGCTTAACCCTAAAGGAAGATTATGAAGATTTGGAAATAAAATATGAATATGATATATACACAACTTTACACAAAGTTATATATAAATATATACATACACACAAGATACCAGGTGTACTTCTTTCTGATCTTATCGGATTTTTCGTAAAGAAAACACGTCATTTTGAAGCGAAATAATTTTTTAACTCAAAATATTGGTCATCGGCTTCTGTATATTTCGCTCGTCTTTCAAATAATCATGCCTATAAAACTGCTTGTCTTTTACGGCAAACTATTCATCGAGTTATCTTCCAACTTCCTCGAATTGAAAAAAGTGTTGAAGTACTGCTCTGCGAGCGTGATAGATAACCGTGTAAGTACTCAAATTCAACAGCAACAACTGGTTGTTGTTGCCGTTGAGTTTGAGTTGGATCAACACTTTTAAATTATAAAAAACACGTTTTATATTTTCCAGTCGATAGAACACACGTTTCTATCAACAGATGGTCTTTCAACAGCCCTATTCTTTTGATGAAATAAGAAAAGCAACTCGTGCCGCAAATACTCTTTATCAGGCATGAAACTTGACGTAATCACTGAACGATAGTTGAAATAGGTTAGTTTTTGGTGGATTTAACTCGTGTATGGTAGTGTCTCTTGACGCTTGTTCGAAAGATTTCAAGAGAGGGACGTTTTGTGTCTTATGTATAGGTATGTATAGCTCGTTTTCTATCTTAAATTGAAAACAAAACTCTTGACAAGCAATGTACTTAGCAGTTACGTATCTTACAATTTAAGCCAGACTCTCGGTTTCTCAAGCGGCGACCCACTAAAATGAACCAACCGACCGGGCTCCATAATCCAGTTTAGTTCAAGTTGCCACTTCAAATCTCACTTATTGGATAAGCCTGTAATTTGTGGTGTCAGAAAGTTAGCAATCCTTGCCGTGTAGATTACTATGGATCCGACGTTGATTATACTGTAGGTTTGCTCTGACAAAACGTTTACGAAAAACATGTTAACGTGTTTGTTTCGTGATAGTTTGTAGAGATGTGATCGAATTGAAACAATTTTTGGCATGACCCGAATATGTGAAATGTCATTCGTACCAAGTAAAACGTCGTAGATCAATATGATCATCACATGTATCTATATATATCTATATATATATATATACAAAAAAAAACTACAGTTTATAAAAAACTATACTATTTTCTTAAGTATTCTTAGTCTAAAACTAATCAGTTCTTTCATTTGAGTGCATCCATGTTTCCATTCTGATTGACGTCTAGTCCTCCAAAGACACGTTTCGTCCCTGCCTATTTTGCGAAATGTATCGCGGGGGTTGTTATGAAGAATTGTTCGGATAAATATCTGCCGCTAAAATTCACGACCATACAACGCCACGAACTGCTAGATACCATCGTTATTAACAAGCTTTAGAACCAATACTACCATACACTTTGAGTCAATTTCTAGCATACGCTATTGCATGGTTTTGCCTTTCAACTTTACGTATTTCTATTATTTTAAATTTATTATTGTAAATAAATTTATAATAAGAGGCTTATACCTCTTTAATTTTTCCAAGAATCAATGAGCAATCCTAAATGGATGACTAATAATCAAAATAAATCTAAAAAAGTGCCTAATCCAAAATGGCAAATAGGAGATTACTTTATGTCATAAATTAAGTGATCTCTTTTTTTCTATTATTCATTATTGTACATATTTTTGACAGATAAACGTAGACGTTTGTCTGTAAAAATATAAAAATATGCACAATACTTACCTACCTATCTACAATGCATGCATTTTTGCATCAGTGGTATTTCCAGGCGAATACAAATTAGGGTCCTTAAACCAGAAACCCTAATCCCACATACACGCATTCCTTTGATGACCCGTTCGGCGCAGTTGCTAAGCTATTGGATCGGATCGCGGGTCGTGGGTTCGAGAGATAATTGTTCCAGATCTTAACGGTCGTCCGCATGATATATTTGTATGTCAAAGCGATCTTATGATACAAAATACTTTTATTTAAAAGAAGGGGCAACGTTTTCAAAACAAAAGGATATTACGGATGTCCATTCAGCTGTGATCGCTTACCGTCAAGCGACCCGATTGGTTTTTTTTCCTCTACTAAAGAAGACATAGCTGAAGGGAAGCGTCTCTGACACTTTCCAGCCTAAAAATACATTGACAGAACGACAAACTGTTAAACACAGACACATTTTTGACTGGCCCGTTGGTGTAGTAGTTAGTGCCCCTGACTGCAAAACCAAAGGTTGTGAGTTCGATTCCCACCCAGGACAAAGTATTTGTGCAATGAGCATAAGTATTTGTCTGGGTGTAAATTATCTATATAAGTACATATTAAAAAATATATATAAATATGTATATCAGTTGTCTGATTACCATAGTACAGGCTCTGCCAAGTTTGGGATCAGATGGCAATGTATGAGATGTCCCATTATATTAAAAAAAATTATAATAATCCGAAAAGATTAAAAATTAACAAATATAAAGTAATTAAAACGTGTGAAGTGTTCAACGTTTGATCAAATATGTTCCCTTTACTGTCGATAACTTCCACACAAAGTTTGCAGGTCAAAACGCTTATTAAACGCCACTATTCAAGGATTAATTGGAAATGGTACACGTAAACAGCGGTTTTACGCTCATGAGGCACTGGAACGACGTCGAGCTATATACGGATGCGTCGATCTGAATAGGAGCATGAATATGAAAATGAATCCGCCATCGTATTAATTCACGTCTCAACGGAGCTGTAGCATGTGTCTGTGCTCATCATTCGAACGTTTTCAGTTAACCAACAAGCAATGGCGGTACAAGCCCAAAAGCCCGGCTTTCCCTACTAAAGAGTAAAACTTATAAATCTTAATTAGTACATAATTCCCGCAACGCTCACATTTAAATATTTATTATTCGGGAATTATGTGCTAATTAAGATTTATAAATTTTACTCCTCAGTATGGCAAGCCGGGCTTTTGGGCTAGTATGGTAGTACCGCCACTGCCAACAAGTATTTTTAGGTAATTTTAATGAGTAAATGGTTAATGACATCTCGTATTATATTGTAAAACACTCTCATCCAGTTCTTATTAAAATTTTGTAAAGAGAAAGTGTATTCATTTGCATATTCATTTATATTTTTCAGATAGCAATCGTACGATAGACTGGTTGAATGTTTTTCAAACTATCACTATTAGGCCCAACAACAAAGCAATGAATCAAGGTGTGGTCATCGATGCACGTCACCACATTAAGTTTCAAGTTTTCATCAAGTCCCTTGATGATGCAGATGTCCATGGGCGGAGACGTTCACTCGCTACAGGGGAGCCACTTGCTCGTTTGTCTCCTCATCCCGATAAAAAAGTTAAAAACTCCTTAATTATATACTGCATTTACTAAACTACATACCTAGATATAATAACGGTAATTCACACAATCAGGACCCGGTGTGATGAATCAAATCGTGGTTGCAGAAACACTTAATTCCTTTGAATTTGCTCTATTTTAAACTCACTTCTCGTTTCTGAAAAGTGACTCGAAATCGAATTACATCCCAAAAACAAACAAAGAAAGTGTAATTTTTATCCATTATCGACACAAGAATAAACGTCTTTTTATTTGTCCTATACACGACAAGGGAATTAGATACTCCAGATTCTTTTTATTCTTTTTAGGGTTGTATTCTACAACGATCAGTATACTTTTATCTCCAGAAATCTAATACTTAATTGGAATTCATCGAGTACAAATATTAGATCAGTTGAAATAAAACATGACTTATATAACATTTATGTAACATGATGAGGCTTTTATGGTTCTTCATAAAATTCGACATCAAGACATCATATACATCGTCATCAATGGATATAAAAGTGAAAAATTCCTAAAGGAGTTCAATTTAAAAATAAAACAAATATTGCAATATTAACTTAGCTACAGTTCAACATTGCAGAGCGCAATTAAACACTTCCAATAACAATAAACGGTCCACTGAAATTTTAAATTATGAAAGTACGTTAATATATTTTGTTAATTAAAACCCGCTTCAGTTGCAATTAAAGAATTTATCTCAGTTAAGCTACCGTGTACGTTCATTGCTGCGTACTTTTATAGCTTTAAACGGAATCTCAGTGCCTTGAAATGGCTTCTTCAGTGCCGTCTACCATTCCAAAGCTTTACCTCTATTGTTATTTTCAAGCGTGTTCTTGGCTCTAATGGTGTGTACATAAACAGAATGACAAGATCTTCAAAGGAGAATGAGAAATTTACAACGCTCGAGCCCGTATGCAACATCTAACAAGAGATTTATTTTATACACACATTCATTTGTCGTGCAGTTAACCGGATATGTGACTTATTAAACCGGATATGTGGCTTTTCCCTTCCAATATTTAACTATTTCATCATAATTGTTTTCATTAGTGATCATATGGAGATATTCGTAAATCGTTGCCAATCGATTAGTTTATTAGATAATGTTATGTACGTTCACAAAAATATTAATGACTTTAACAAGAAGTGTGACGTACATGACCTTAACACTAGGAACAAAAACAAATTTGTTGTACCTATGACTCGTTTACAACGAGTCAGTAATTCTTTTTATGGGCAATGTATACGTTTTTACAATAGGATTCCAGAAAACGTCC
>DWHO01002403.1:0-13420 GCA_018247575.1 Eurytides lysithous rurik
GATGGTAAGTGATCACCGCCGCCCATGGACATTTGCAGCATTGTAGAAGATACAAATGCGTTGCCAGCCTTTGAGGCGATGAATTTTTGAAAGAGGCAGAGAGGAGAGAGGGATCAGAAGGGGGAGGGGATAGAGGAAAAGGTAGGGAGGGGAGCGAGGGAGAAAGAGGAAGGAGGAGGATAGGCAACCGGCCACCTCACTCACCGGACGAAACGGGGAAGCAAAAATACTTCTATTTTACGCCGATTTTCTGTGGTGCTAATCCGGTTCGAGCGGCTCATTCAGCAGCGGGAGTAGCTGCGTGGCTCTACCACCGTGAAAACGCAGTGCTTGCGTTACTTCCACTTGTCATAGTACATGCGTTGCTGTTCCCTGATACATTGCGAGTGATCGGGGTTGCAGGACGCGGTGACTGGCGGCGGGCAGGCCGCGGCGCTTCAACAGATGGCGTCGTCACTGAGCGAGCTCTCGCAGGCAGAGATCAGCAACATCGTGGGTCTGGCGGAGGCGGACGCGGACGACCCCGACGACATATTGAAGCAGCTCGGCGAGACCGCTTTCGACAACTTCGACACGTTCTTCACCGACCTCACCAACTCCACGGCGACCGCGGTGCCGCCCATCGAGATAAAGGTTGGTTTTACGTCGCATTATGATTTATGGACGTTGTTCATTTACAATTTTACTGTAATATCTTATATAGGGGAAGTAAGAACAGCTAAAATCTCTTAAGCATTTTTACGAATGCATTCTGTCTTTCTTTATTGAAACATTAACAATGTGTCGTGATTTGTGAATCCTTGTTAAAAATTATGCCTATATATAATATTATTATGGCAATAAAGTCAAGTCTGGTGAGTGAAGATGGCAGACATTTTGTAGGTGATCGAAATCATGCAGATTGACGAGGGCAACTATTATTTAATAATTATCTCAATGTCCTATGATTGAGGTAAATAATAATAATAAATATAAATTAACACGTAATTAATGCCCATTAGCAGCTAGCAAGCTTCAAAATTAAACTTATGTTTCAATAGAAATACGATTTAAAATCGATTAATTTACGTTTCAGCAAGAGGAAAACAATAACGTATCGCCGGCGTCCGGGAGCCAAATACAAGGGCCCTACTACCAACAGAACCAGCTTGTTTTACCCAACAATGGCCAACAGCGGCTGCAACAGCTGCTGCGTTCTGGCACCAGCGCTATCAATAGTGCTGTGGCCAACAACATCAGCAACGGTCGCTACAACATAGCGTCCGCCAACCCCCTTCTAGCAGAGAAGCTGGCCGCGACATCTAGCGGCATAAAGCAGGAGCCGATGAGCACCGACTACAACGGCACCGGGATGAGCTACGGGAACGCGTCTCCGATGCAGCGAGTGCCGAGTGGGAAGCCGCAGGTGCATGACGCTGGTGGAGGTAAAGGTAAGTTCCGATAATGTCTGTGCTTTCGCTCTCCATACACTTTATAATGCATGTTTAGAATAACGCCCTCTGTCGACTAGTAGAATAATCAAACGAACCATGTCATTCGCCAAAACTTTAGTATCACTAAACTATGATAGATGTCGTTGATATTAATTATATTTTGATAGTTTCGTTTCTTGTTAGATGTCGCTGTACACTTTCGCCGAAGCAGCGGGCAAAATACGATGCGAAACTGCATCGTATTTTGCCCGCTGCACCGTCCGATGCAGTTTTCACCCGCGAACACAATCCACTTTTAGTTTCCGCTCGAGGAAGTGGCGACGATTTTCCTTTCGCGATCCGCCGCTTTTACTCGGGGAAAGTCCGCTCCGATGCGCGATCGTAATCTCGCGCGGAGATTTGATCGTTCTTAATTGACACAACATAGCACAAGTTTATTGCTAGTTATTATATAGCCGAATAGCTCATATTCACACTATAATAATAATAGTTTGTCAACTGTTATGCATTTTTTGTTCGTTTTAACAAACTGCTTAAAAGTAATATATTCCAAAAAAGTTTTTGGCTCCGTGAACGGTGTACGATTTAAAATCGCAGATTCAAATCCATTTGACATTGTACACGAAAAAGCTTAGTCTTTTCGAGATTTTCTGATACAAATTTACTGTCTAACTTTTATGGTACACGCACATCGTGTACCATTTCTCACTAAGAAATTCTTATGTACAAAAAGCAACTAACTGCCATACGGCTGAAAATATTGCTGAATCAACTAAACTTTGGTTAATGTTGATATTCTTTCTCTTGTGATAATGGATCAAATATACGAAGAGCATATTTGATAAAAACAAAGTTTAGTCTGTCTCAGTTCGGCGTAAAGTAGAAATGTTTACTTTCATTATATTTCGCCTTAAGTTCTTAAATATTTAAATTCGTGGGTTATCACCACCGTTGGTTTACCTTAACTTTTCAATATTAAGGCTGGTAACACCGGACTATAAGACGAATCAAAATTTAGCCCGGAAAGAAACGTATTGTATTTAATAGGTATGTAAAATAAAATATTTCTCAATATCTACTCAAGATTTTTAATATCATTCGTTTAATTAGCATTTAGCATTCTTAGTTCAGCCACAAATTTTCTCCACGCCCCGGGTTGACTGGGAGAGAATGCCCAATGGCATTAAGTCCGCTCTTTGTAATTCTTATTTATAAGGCATTGCAATAAAGTATAAATAAATAAATAAATAAATAAACATATCCTAGCGTTTTCATCCGAAGTTAATCGGTCGGTTCAAATGTTATCTATTGTTACGACGGTGCTTATTTCCGTAGCACATGCGGCATTTCCGTTGTGTGGTCGCGGGTTGTAATATCGTCGGTAACGCAAGATGACCGGCGTCCCGCGCGGCCGGAAGAGAAAGCCCACTCGCTGCGGCACCTATATAACTTGTCCACTTTCCTCTGCCGACGCCGCGAATCGGGACGAGTTTCTATTGGGATTTTATTATTTCAACCGTCGCTGATTCCTCCTCTGTTTCATGCGGGCATCGTAACTTTAAAGGCGAACGGCAGACGCGAACGTGTTTTGAACCGGCTTAAAAAGCAGAGGCTCGCTTTTGTTGCACAGGTAGTAAATCTTTTTAGACCGTATTACAAAAGTGGGTGGTATGGCCAATGACACACGGATATTCTTTGCTGAATTTATTATTTATACTGTTTAATTATATAGTTGTTACAATTCTAGACACTTTGCCTATATCTACAGATTTTAGTTTGCAATGGTTTTCTGGCAGAGTAACACCTAATCTTAAGACTGAAATCGATGTATATTGCATTATAATTTTACCTTTCTTATATACCAAAATCTTGGCTATGTAATCAACTGTTAAATAGTCAATATATCAACTCATTAATAAGTATTCTCGATAATTTTATCTAAACTTAATATTTGTCGATTAGTTATTCATTCATAAATAATTCGTATGTTTGTAATATAATTTCAACTATAAATCATTAATCATAATTAATATTGAATATCAGTAGGGTTGCCAGTGGTATTTAACAATTGCGACGACTTGGAAGATACGTCTGGCACCTCCTTACGAGTGGGATAAACATGATGAGAATAATATCTTTATATTTTTTGATTGGTCAGTTAGTATCTGGTGAGATAACGGCGAATATCAATTATATCCTAAAACTGAACGAAACCTTTGCTGAACTGAATTTGCTGTCGTAAATTACACAAGAAGGGTGTGTATCGTGTAAAGTTTAAACATTTGAATCTCATAACAATATCTTGTGTTTACGCGAAACTCATTAGAAGATTTTTTATTTCTTTGAATTTTTGTTTACCTCGAAAAGTATGTTCATCTAATGTCGTCTTTTTAAAGTCGTATCATTCTGTCGCTAGCAATTCTACTTCTAAGAAGTTATATGCAAGCGACTGGCCCGTTGGAGTAGTGGTTAGTGCTCCTGACTGCAAAATCAAAGGTCGTGGGTTCGATTCCCTTCCAGGACAAAATATTTGTGCGATGATCATAGGTATGTGTTTTATGTCTGGGTGTTAATTATCTATATAAGTATATATTTTAAAATATATAAGTATGTATATCAGCTGACAGATTGCATGGTACAGGCTCTGCCTAGTTTGGGATCAGATGGCAATGTGTGAGATGTGCCATGATATTATTATTATTATAAGTTTTACTGTATTGTCGTTTTAAGAGAAATGTTATTTAACACTTTGCCGACCGCGTGCCCACAGTGAACTGTATCTCAACACGAATGATACTCAATTTTTGAAATAAAACGAGTCTGAAAATGATTTAAGTAGTCAATTATATTTACGGTAACAATTTTATTAAAGCAATAATGAAAATCTCCCGGTGTTCTTACACCGACTTACTTTGTAATGGAGAGATTTCTCCGATCGATTGGCTAAGTGTTAAGAGAGTGTTGAAACAAGTAGATAAAACATGTTACATCTTTGGGTATTATGTGCAAGTATGTCACTTGTCATTAAGCGTCATCGGGTGCCCTGCTTACACCTCCGACTGATAAGTTCAATTAAATAATTACCGTTTTTGAGTAATGCAACGTACTGTTCGACCTCGATGGTACTCAGTATTACAACAAATTAGATCGAACTGCGGAATCCGCGCCGCTATTAGAGGGAAAAAGTCCTATTCGATACCGCGAAGTCGATGTAGGTCACTGAGTAACGTCCTATGAAATGTGACATTTTTTTTCGTATAATTGTCGATCGTTGGCGTTTCTTCCTGGGTAGAAACGTCACCGGATAATGTGTTCGTTACTACTGAGTAGACGACACTTCTTGTAGATCATTACCAAATATATACCTAGCGAATAAAAATCACAGCGAGAGAAAGATATTGAATTTTTTAAAAATATTCTTTCCTTTTATTTTTTTTTTTTTTATATTGTATGTACTCGTTTAGTATATTTCTTTTATTTAGCTTTTATATGTGCATATATGTCTATCCAACAAGGATAGAATGCAAAAATCTTAATTAACTCAACTGTTTTGATCGTTCAATGAAAAATAAAATATAAAATTTTATATGTTAACGAACAAGAGGAAAATGTTGCACTACTTTCTGTGTGATTAAGATAGGTATAGTCATTGCTTTTAATTTTAACAACGTACTTTTTGTAATAACTAAATTGCAACGGATTTATTGAAGTGACTGGACAGTCTTCCATAAGAAATGAGTATTTAATCTCCGATCAAATACTCATAGACAATTAACACCCAGACACAGAACAAATAACTCATCGCACAAATATCTTGTCCTGGGTTGGAACCCACGACCTTTGGCTTTGCAGTCAGGAGCACTAACCACTACACCAACGGACCAGTCTAATGCTTATATATTCCAGCCTCAAATAGTGCTTACGCATTAATGCTTTTCGGTAGGACAACCGGTAATGCAGTAGTACTTACTTGGGGTGGCCAAGCGGACTCCGTAAGAGTTATAATAATTATTATATCATGGGACATCTCACACATTGCCATCTGATCCCAAACTACGCAGAACCTGTACTGTGGTAATCTGGCAACTGATATATATACTTATATATTTAAAAATACATACTTATATAGATAAATTACACCTAGACATAGAACAAATGCCTCTGCTCATCGCACAAGTATCTTGTCCTGGGAGGGAAACGAACCCACAACCTTTGTCTTTGCAGTCAGGAGCACTAACAACTACACCAACAGGCCAGTTATATTCAGAGTCTAAGGTGTTATTTCCAAGCCCAGTAATTTCTTCAACTCTACTCTAAAACATTCCCCTCCTACCGGAACACTGACTCTTCGACAACACCGCTCTGCTGTAAAATCTCGAGTGCTGGCTAATGCTAATGACTGTCCCTTATTCTCGAGTGGTTCGAAAATAGGTAACTTGGAGATTCGGTTCATTCATCTCGCCGCAGCCACTTGCGGCACCTTCACCCCTGGGAGGTATCGGTAAAAAATTTGCTCCTCGTCTAAGAAGAACCACTTTCAAACGATGTTAGGGATTTCGTTTTTTTTTTCAGTCATCAACAGGATTGTTTTTTGCCATTTTGTTGGCGGGTTCGGAAATCGGCACAAACTAATTAAGACACGTGAAAAGAAACACCAGAGTTGTTTGAATATAAAGTTCAGCTTTCGATTTTTTTCTTTTCACATATCGAATGATTCTAGATCTTTATTAATCTATATTTACGTGACTAATTAAGAATTAATGTTGAATTTAATCGGAGGGTCCGTGTTTATGGAACTATCTTAACGAGAATAATAACGTGGCCGCCAATAAATCGGTTTTAATATCTTAAAATTAATTAGGAGGAATCTTTTCCCAGAATTCCTTCTGAAAAATGTGTCTTTTCCTTTTAAGATTTCGAATGTGCTTTTCGCCATTCCTAACATTGTCTTTCTTCGTCATTCAATAATTTATGCGACAACGAGTATTCTGTATTTGTAATAGGCGGCATTGAAAACTGTAAAATCAGACTGAGTTCCCTATTTCATATGCATGTAAATCAAGAGGATTCCATAGGTACACCTAATTCTGTTTTTACACGGTAGATTGGTTTCAGAAAAAACCGTGTAAAAAAAGACATTGATCGTATGCAAAAATAGGTGATTGGTTCCTAATCTATATATATATATTATAATCCATCGTTAAGAGCTTTTAAAATTTATTTCGCAACTTCTAGAGATGTATACCCGAAGTTTTAACGTTGTATAAGGGTATTAGGTTATCTCGATGACAAAAAACCCGCGCAGTAAATTATTTTAAGTTACATTCCCCCTCAAGGATATGTGAGCGGAAATGATGAACCAGCTCAGACACTGTAAAGGCACTTTGCCGCCGTTTTCCGACCATAGTGTGACATACCATATTTCATTTTAATCATAAGGCCTCAAATAACTTATAGGAAAATTAGGTAATTGTGGTCTTTCTCAAATAACTAAATCATTTACCAAAATTAAATAAAACTAATTAAACAAGTCTCGAAACAATATCATATTTTCAATCATTAATATCCTGTGGTTCTTCTAGTAATCAATTGAGTTTACAATAAAGAGAAATCTCGTCCGTCTGTTCGCCTGTCCGCTTCGATAATAATATTTTGTTTTTTAAATAGAATTTTCAAAATAAGTCCTCCAAAATAAGATTGTTGATTTAAGCCAAGAAAGAAAAGTACGTAGTAAGTTACGTATAACACTTTTCATATTTCTTTTTAAATTTGAAGTAAAAAAAATTATGCAATTTTTTAAAGTCGAGTGTGATTCGACATTGCTTTGTTTTCTGCCGCAACCTGTATGAAGTTTCATGTTTTTCAGTATGCAGTTTCATTCGACTATGTCTCAATTCTAGATTAAATAATATTAGCGCGCTTAAGTGCTTCGAAGTCGTAGCACAACTAGAAAGCTATTCGAAATCCTACATTTCTATATAACGTGAAGAGCTCTTGGTCCGCAAAGGGTTAAATGTCAGTTATTGCATATTACGGAATGCTTACGTCAGTTTGACTGACATCAAAAATAATAAATCCTGAGATGATTCATGCAAGTACAACAAACAAATTAGAAAAATAAGTGTTACTCGTCATCCATTCTGATTTGATTGGTTCTAAAACAATAAATAAAGATGTTTTCTACAAATCCTAATTATACTAAACTTAAAACCCACCTAAGGCTTGCAATTAATCGGCTTAAGCTTCTTGAGAAAAAGAAAACAGAGTTAGCTCAAAAAGCACGTAAAGAAATTGCGGAATATATTGCTTCTGGTAAAAGTGAAAGGGCTAAGATCCGTGTGGAACATATCATCAGGTATAATGGTATAATATTACGTCAATTGTGTGATTAAACTTGCTACAATGTCTGAAATTTTGATCGATTAATTAGAAAGAATTTAGTTCTTAAGAATATCTTATTCCATTGTTGAACCTTGTCTATTCTTGGCATGTTTTATTTAAATCAGGGTTTTTATACCATAATTTTCTTTAATTTTCACATAATATTGAATCATATCTTCTGCAAAAGTTATGACAACTTTTACATTTGATTAATTTATGTGATTAAAAATTATATATGAGTTGACATTTAATTTTATTTTTATGACAATGATTATGTGATCATAACAAGACAATGATTATTTTAGAGAGGACTATATGGTAGAAGCTATGGAAATTGTTGAAATGTATTGTGATCTTGTGCTTGCAAGATTTGGTCTTGTAACTCAAATGAAAGAGTTAGATGAAGGATTAGCAGAAGCTATATCAAGTCTCATTTGGGTTGCCCCACGAATGCACACTGATGTACAGGTACATATATCCTTTTATTTTGTATAAATGGAATAGATTGCATACTAATGTTTACCGTAAAAATAATGCAGTTATTAAAAATGTACAGCTTTCAATAAAATCAGCATAGTCAACATAAAATTCTTGTGAAAATATTAATCATAATGTTTAGTTTTTAAATTATTTTGAGTTTTAATATAAGAGAAAGCGTAAAAAGTAATAGTTACTGGTTTTGAAATAGATTTAAGAGAATACTTTGCATCTTATCTATTTACAAAAAATATATAATAATATCTCATGTTAAAATGTAATCCACGATTGCGATGATGTCAAGATTGTCATTATAAAAATGATTTAAAATGTTTTTTTTAGAAATAGAATAAAATATTTTATACATTTTAAAATTTATGTAAACACAATATAAAATTTAAAAAAATGCTTCTTCATTTCAGGAGCTTAAAGTGATTTCGGACTTGTTCACTGCAAAATATGGCAAAATCTTTGCTGATGCATGTCGTAGTGAAAATATCAATACAATTAGTGATAAACTAAAGCATAAAATGTCTGTACAGAGTCCACCCAAAATACTTATTGAGAAGTACCTAATAGAAATTGCAAAAAATTATAATGTTGAATATACGCCTGATGAACAAGTGATGAGGGAAGAGGAAGGTTTGCAATTTATTTTTTATTTGAACTTAATCTGTCATTCACTATAGAACAACCTTACATAACCAAAATTATTTTCATCATGGTCATGGATGGTAATGAACAATAAAATGATCATAAATTTTCTGATTAACATTTTTTTGTTTTATTTGGCAAATTAATTTAAATATTTATTAGAAAGACCTAGTCAGATCATTAATTCTGTCACATAACGAAAACTTTTGAATTTTGAATGCTGGCTACAAAAATATTTATTGGGTATTGAATATGGTGTTAAATGAAGACTTAGGCCTTTGAGCATATCGAAGAGAACATTGTTTGAATGCGCGTTTAATGGATCTGAGACTGAGAAGGTTCTGAGTTATGTTGAAGTGGTATGCGGGGAAAAAAATTTTTCGGAAGAAAAGGTTTTTATTGTGGAGGAGAGTTATAATAAACAAAAGGATAAGATTTACGCTCACAACAGTAATGAAGCTGCATGTCCAGCTAGGCTACTTTTAACCGTCACTCTTGGTTTGGGTGGGAGTCTCATATCCGGGCTTAGCTATACTATAAAATGTATATTTTTGTGAGAAAGTCGGAAAAAGTTGTGTATCAAAGTACAATCCTTCCAAGCCTTGAGGAACCTCTCACATTCAACAACAGACTCTAGGTATTTCAGCAAGATTCTGGGCCAGCTAATAGAGCGAAAGGCATGCAAAACTGGCTAACGGCGTGGAATTGACTTAAACCGACGCAAAGACAGGCCCTCCTCCAGTCCAGACTTAAATCCATTGGATAATGTAAAAAATATGGCAACACTTTTGAGGAAGAGGCCTGCTTAAAGCTTCATCCTGATTTGGAGTCACTCCAGGCTTCCTTGATCAAAGCAGCCACCCATATTTATATGGACCTCGTTCATGCTGCTATAGACGATTCGCCTTGCAGGTTGAATGAAGGCTTGTATTCAAAAATACGGGGGTAATTTTGAAAAAAACTTAGCATAAGAATCTATGTTTTAGTAAGTTCCCTTTGGTTTATAAATGGTTACTGTAAAAACAAACATTTCTCAATTATTTCACAGTAAACATGTGACAGAACTTATGACCAGACTAGGTATGATAAAATACAAAATCTGACAGCTAACATTTGCCTATGATATTACTTTGTATACACAATCAAATTTTTTATGTAACTAATTAATGAATCTATGTAAAATATAAGGTATATTTAACCTGTTAATCCAGCCAGTCAGTAGCTATTCATTAGTTCAAATGTTCTACCATATTTCTATTTATTACACACAAGAAAGATTTATTAATTTTAAACACAAAATTATTAAAGATATAATGCACACTCCCAAGTAATTTTTGCTTATTAGAGAACATCTTATAATTCTTCATAGATCTTTAGCTACACAATTGAAATCCCTTACAAGAGGAGTTTTATATAAATTTTTATTTGTGAGACAATTTATTGAAACTATAATTTGTTTGCTATTACATAAAATTATGTAACAAATATTAAATGACTACTGTTATAACATTTATGTAACATTTATTTATATCATGCTTAGAATAAACTATTTATATAATCATTGATATAGGTCGAGATGCATTGCTTATTGACATAAATGGTCCACCAATGCCTCCGGGATTCATAGGGTTTCCCCCACAACCACCTATGCCACAGATGCCTAATCTTCCACAACCGAATGTGCAACCCTTCAGCTATCCTTCGGTGAGTTATTATTATAAGTTAATAATAATTGTTTTCTATGGAAATGTCAAAATGGGAAATAAAAAAAATAAAAATTTAAGACTAATTTATGTTTGAAGAGCTGCCATAACTTGGGTTTAAATTCAGCACTTAGCTGAGATATAGAATATGGAACCAAAATAAGTCTGTGTATTAAGTCACCCAAGCTTAAATTCTAATGAGCCTTTAATACTAATAATAAATAATTGGGGCTGTAAACATAAATGTTGGTAAACTTTAGATATGAAGTAAAACAAAAGCTCATGCATGTTTTGTTTAAATTTGTACAACATAATTTTCACAATCACCTTTTTTATTGCCATGGTATTTTTTCCTTTTATCAGAAATTACTGATTATTCAATTTGGGCTTTCTGTGAAATTCTTGTCTCAAATAATGTATAGACATGTCTAGTAATGTTTGACAAAAATCAGGAAAAATTACATTAAAATCAAATAGTTACTTCTACTTTTTGTAAAAGAAAGCCCAAAGCAGTAAGGAAAAATATCCCTGTGTTGCAGGGTTTTTCTCAAATATGACAATTACTGACAAAAACTACACCAAGACTCTTGGAACAAGCATTTGTGGATCACTCAAATTATTGTCCCATGTTAGCATCCGAACCCACAGTACTATGTGTAGTTAATTGGCAAGGTGACCGTTCAAACCATTATACCATCTATGAGTTTTAATAAACATTTGTTTTCTGCAGCCATCTGGCGGAAAAGCTGGGGGATTTATTGCACCCACACCACCAAACTTTGGAGGAGGTCCTAGTTGTGCTCCTGTAGGCTATAATGTTCCACCTGGAGTGGATTCTAAAAGTTTAAACAACAGTTTCCTGCAGGTAAGTTATCATGCGGCACTCAGTTGAATGCCATGTCTTCTTTATTAAATAAAACTAAGGTACCAATTTTATTTCAAACTCAATGTTTCAAATACTTTAGAGCTTTCACAATCAAGGGATAGACTGAGATATAAAATGTCCAATGTCGTATATGTTACATCCAGTGGCGGCACTACCATACAAGCTCTAAAGCCCGGCTTGCCCTACTAAGTAAAATTTATAAACTTTATTAGCACATAATACCCGCAATGCTCAAATTATAAAATAAATTATTCGGGAATTATGTCCTAACTAAGATTTATACATTTTCTTCCTTATTAGGGCAAGCCGGGCAAAAGCCCGGCTTGCATGGTAGTACCCCCACTAGTTACATCTCATTCTAAGACCTTGAATGTTGTAAAATATTTATATTCATTTTATTTAGTAATGAAGTATACAAGAAAGATTTCATTTTGCACTTTAGATTTGTTTTTCGTAACTTGAATTGTAATGTTATACTGAGAATTGAAGTAATAGAATATTAGGTAGATATTTATTATATCACTAAAACATTTTTTGTAGTAGTAATTTTTTTTACTTTTTCAAGAGCAAGTAAGCATTCAAATTTGAAAATCATAAGCAAGTGTGAGTTAAAAATTTTTAAATGCTTCATTCACTCATTTAAAATATAAAATATATAAAATCAAACATGACTTGAGTTGTTTTCTATTGCAGGAGGAAATGCACAATCTACCGCCTGCTTATGACAGCATAGCACATGATTTGGTAATTTGTTTTATATTTCATGCCACATTCGTATCACCATTTAATTTACTTCATTTTTTGCTTCGCCTAGTAGATGCCTAGTTTTAGTAAGATGTAAAAGGAAAATATTTAAAATCGTGCATAACGGAAGATGTTCTCCATTACATCGTAACGAGACTATTAGAAAAATAAAATTATTTTACGGACTTTATCACGTTTTAGTTTACATTTTTACCTTTCGAATATTTTCGTGATCAAGGGACGAACGAAATACGTAAAATAATTTTATTTTATGATATTTCATAATAGTTATGGTTATATAATAAAATGTTTTTGTTCTATTATCAGATGGATTAAAATTGAATTGATTTTGGGTTTATCACTGCTTTTAGTTTGGTTAACAGCATCAATCCCAGTAAGAAATACAAAATGTTTTTTCTGGTAATAAAATATTAATATTAAAAACTTATTGTTGCCATACTTATATTTTAAATGTACATATAATATCACAATATACCTGCCTTGTAGGTTTCATCCACATGCTTTTAATTGTTACAATGATTGTGTTTGTTTTCTTGGTCTTTTTATTTTTTTCCAGGTCATTTATTTTTTGTCGACTAAAAGTTTTTCAATACGACGGTTTCTATCACTCGCATTCTGACAATAACATCAACTGTAACTCACCTAAGTTCAGTTACAGTTGATGTTATTTGTGTTATTTATACAATAAAGTGATAACTTGCATCATGCAAGTGTGTTGTAAAAACAATACACTTGCATGATGCAATTTTTGAACATTTCCACTTCACCTATATTTCTATCTTGTATAGCATGTTTTTTCTGTCTTTATTGGGGATTTTTTTAAGAAAAAAGCAAATCGAGCGTTTAGCCTCATAATAAGACTTCACAGTATCGTAAACTACACCAGTTCAAAACTATGTTACATTGCGTTCGTCACTTGGATATAACATGGTCTCTAAATACACTGACAACATTGCCTTTCAAACTGGCTGACTACTGGCAAACAGTACTGTTCGGCGGTGGATAACTGGTATTGCAGTGGTACAATTCTGCTAGAGCCCTACCCAGGGCCGGATTTAGGGGAGGGCGTTCGGCGCTAGAGCCTCGGGGGCTCTACAAAGGATTGGCCCTCACAATAAACT
>DWHO01002404.1:0-13419 GCA_018247575.1 Eurytides lysithous rurik
GTTGACAACGCATTTGCAAGTTCTGTTGCAAATGTCCATGGGCGGCGGTGATCGCTTACCATCTGGTGAGCCGCTTGTTCGTTTGTCAGCCTCATCCATAAAAAAAAACGTCAACAAGCTTCATTGTACACATTTAATGTTGTCTCGAAACGAATCTTCACCGCCGGAATCGTAGACGCAACGGAATATTACAGTTGTTCGCAGCGCCGGCGCTGAAATTCGCGCTCAGTTCTATCGGGCGTTGGGTCATCTTGTAGCCTTTGCGTGTCTAGCGACTTAGCGGATTCGCTAATCTAGCAGCTGAATCGCAATTGTAGGAACGGACGCCAAGCGTGTTGCCATCAAATAAATCAACGTTCGCCATAAACTTAACATGCTCTTGGCGGAGTGTCGGAACCAGGTATCTCCGCACAGCTATTTCCGCGGTAAGCCATCCTAAATTACGAGACTTCGGCTGGTTAAGTCGTTATTGAGATTATTAAATAAATATAAAACAGTGGCCTATTCAAAAGAACAATTAAGCATCAAGAATTTCGTTTTAACGTGTTTTAACACGTTTTCAAAATAATGCTTTAGTGTCAACCCCGTTTCCCAATCCAAGGTGGCTGTTATCGATTATTTTTAATAGTCAATTATTAATAATTTGTATGTTAAATACACGATTAATTGAAACATTTTTATAAACATCAAAATTATGTTAAATCGCCATAATACATTAATTTGTCTTCAGCATAAAAGTGCGCCAGAAGCCGTGCGCTTCGTAAATGTATGACAATCTATACTAAAGGAAATATTAAGTCAATTAGACAATCGACAACTTATTCGAAGGTTCGGTATTACTTTGCGTAATTTAAATTTAATTTCTTATTAACAAATCTCTCAAACCACCGAAACGATACCCCATCACACATTTCATTCAGTCGCTTATTTCATAAATGTAATCATGGTTGACTGAATTATTGAATCCGAGGTGTGAGAAATTATCAGCAACCGGAAACCAGGCCGGTGCTGGTTTTGGTTCTTTTTATTAGATAAAGCAATTAAGAGTTACACCTAAATGTTGACAGCCATCTATTCACCACTCCATTAATAGGCGTTGCATACGAGTTGCCAAGTCTTCCGACTACCTCATCCATCAAACGCAAAGCGGAAGTATAAATATCTTCCTTTCACGCCGTCACTCTTTATTACACTTAAACGAGGTTTTTTTTATGCAGAGCGCTGACATACCAGCAAGCAGTTCGCCTGATGGTAAGTTATTACGCCCATGGACATTTGCTACATAACAAACAGGTGCAATCAGTTAAAACGATTTCATTAAAATCCGCTAAGCCATTACTGAAAGAAAAGATTACGGAGAAACTAACAAAGTCCCTCTTCACAATGTCTGACTGGCCCGTTTGTGTAGTAGCTAGTGCTCCTGACTGCTAAACCAAAGGTCGTGCGTTCGATTCCCACACAGGACAAAGTATTTGTGCGATGAGCATATGTATTTGTTCTGTATCTGGGTGTTAATTATCTATATAAGTATATATTTAAAAATATATAAGTATGTTCATCAGTTGTCTGATTGCCATAGTACAGGCTCTGCCTAGTTTGAGATCAGATGGCAATGTGTGAGAAAAATGATATACATACTTATATATTTTTAAATATATACTTATACAGATAATTAACACTCAGACACAGAACAAATAACTATGCTCATTGCACAAATATTTTGCCCTGGGTGGGAATCGAAGCCACGACAGTGCAATCAGGAGCTCTAACCACTACACCAACGGGCCAGTCAAATTCATTGCATTCCGTATGTTTAACAATATTTCACATTAGGTAGTACATAATTGTCGACATTTGGGCTCTATAAGGTTATAGCAATATGTAGAGTAGAGGCGAACCGATTTATACAGAATGAGGTAGTTGTCTTTAAGTTTCATGTGTCTTGACCACTTCAAGACACATGAAACTTCAAGGCATTTTTCAGATAGATATTATTTTAGTTTGGTTTAGAAAAGCCTCTCCATTTTGTTCACCTTTTGATGTGTTTGGCAACTTATTATGGCAACTCGTAATTATTATCATATATTTTGATGCTCATTGCATAAGGCCCGGAACAGTACGTTATTAATTTTGAGAACGGGAGTTCCCAATTACAATTATAATTTGATCTATTTGCAAAACCCCGTGGATTATAGGCTAAAACTTTTCTAATCTAACTTTTTCAGGATCATATTCGAATTTGCTATCCAAACATAACTAGAAGCTCGAACAGAACTAAACAGCACTTTGTTATATTTCCATTTATGTTTATTTGTTCATTTTCCATTATACGAGGTAGTCACGGGTTCCGACACACTTATGCATGCACAACAAATATTTTAAATACCACATGAATGCTGAGTGAGGAATCCGAGAATGTTTTGGGTGGTCTCTTGCGCGAAGGTTATTATAAGTTTAAAATATAATTCAGTCTTAAGCAAACTCGTGTAGCGTTAAAACATGTTACACAAATTAAATAAATTTTATTTTAAAATGTCCTTTGGCTCCCATATAACTTGACTGAGTACATTTAAGTTAGTCATATCAACATTTTGTCCGTGCCATTGACACCTAGCATTAAATTATTAAGGTATGCGGGCGACAACATTATGTTAATTGATTATCGTTAAAAGTTTTAAAGATATTCCTCAATATAGAAGAAAACTCATGGAATTTTTGTAAGGTAATCAAATATTTACGAAAACAGCGTCTGCTCTACTCTTCTTATTTATACAATTAGTAGAGTATTAAATAGAGTAGTAAGTAAAGTAATAAGTAGAGAAGAGTAGTAGAGCTTTTTTACGGTGGCAGAGCCACGCAGCTGTTCCTGCTGAATAGGCCGGCTAGAACCGGTAGTAAGAAGAACCGGAGTAAGAAATAGAAAGTACCACGACCTCACAGAAAACCGGTGTAAAGTGGTGATAAAGTGGAAGTGTGTACGCTTCTGCGTTTCGTCCGGTGAGTGAGGTGGCCGGTGGCCCATCCCCCTCCCCTTTTCCTGTCTCTCCCCTCTCTACCTCTTCCTCCCTCTCCTTTCTCACTTCACCTCCCTCCCCTTCCTTTTTCAAAATTCCTCCCTCCCTTAAATTTTGGCAGCGCATTTGCAAATTCTATAATGTTGCCAATATCCACGGGCAGCGGTGACCGCTTACCATCAAGCGAGCCGCTTGTTCGTTTGGCAGCCTATTCGACAAAAAAAAGACCGTGCAGTAAAGATTTTTTTTCTTTCTTAATCAATATCACTACAATAACCGTAAAAGAGATATATAAGAATCGATAAAAAAAGACTAGTACCTCGTGCGCCTGAAAAAGCGTAACGGTCAGTGACCACTCATCCATCCGACCATCATCACCGCTCAACTCAAATGACCAGGTCCGACCACAGCAGCTTTCGTGGGAGAGGGCGCCGTCAGATGGACCCGTATGGAGTGAAGCGATGTTGAGGTGGGGGTGTGGTACGTTATCGCTCGTATAAATGATGCGCCAGACGGACCACGAACGCATGAAAAAATTGCTGATTTTTGTAAAAGTATTTAAGTGTTGTCGGATAAATAACATTACAGTGAATGTATTACAAGACAAACATAAGAATTGATTTAAGCTCATTTTTGAATTTGTCTCATGAGCACTACCCCACAAAATGCGTAAGACCACTACGAAAATAACCCCAATAAACAAATCGAGCTATATGAGAATCGGTCCAATGTCTTACTTTCCCCGTTGCAAAGATGGCTTCGCTGAGTTAACTTGCAGTGTGGAGTGATGGAGGTTCCTCTGGAGCTTTTAATTAAATCATCAAAATTATTATAACAGTAAATTTCCTCTCTCTTAGTAACAAGAATTTATTTGTGCTTTCTTAGTGCGCTTAATTATTCCACAAACTTCTCCACCGGTGCCGTGAATTCAATGATATGAGAGCGATGCTTAGCATTCTCCCGCCCAAGTCTCTCAAAACTAGTTGAGAGATGTTTCCGCTCTGCAAGTCATATATCTGATGATTGCGGCTTCCAGAATAAGAAAACTCCTTTGTCTTGCGACTTTTATTCACTTACTTGAATCGAGTGATATCACCGAAAAGTCTGAATTTAGCTATTTTTTAGCTACAGGCGTAACAAAGTCCCGTGCCACTTAATCTCGTGTTTAGGCCGTCTGTCAAACCGTTTTACGACCAACTGGCCTTCGCTACTTATACCTCCATCTACGTTACTAAATAAAATAAAGTTACGGATTTTGACGCAATAAAACCCGTACATTTATTTTATTTAAGTAAAATATACGCGTAAACACAAAAAAAAATCCGTTCATACTTTTGATTGCTTTTTTCAAACAGTACTCTCCTGTAACACGAGAAGCCTATGAACATACATGCAAAGGTGGGCTGAGGCCTGGGGTCGGAAAACAATAATGGTTTATAAACCCTGAGCTAAGATGCGCCGACGCTTTGGATTGAACCTTTTTCTATAGAGGCTTTTTCCTCTTGTCGCAACCGTTGAAATCAAAGTCCCGATTCCAGACCAAAACTTGGAATATGACACAGTCGAGGCTTATGGAAGTTCATCAGGCATCTCACTCTTCATAAAACATTACCTAGTTATGTAAAATGTGAAACAACGCAGGTATTAAATGATAAAATTAAGAAAAAAAACAAAATTTTATAGGGAAAAACATCACACAACGTTAGGTTCAATGTTACAAAAATTATATCTATGGAATTCAATTGAAAATTTTGTGATTGTATTCATTTAAATATATACACAAAATATCACTCAATTTGAGTTAAAAAAAACGTCTGAACTATAAATATATGTCGCTTTAAATACACATACACACAAAGAAATATTTCGAGATTAATGACTCAATTTGAGGGGTGAATAACGTTAGATTGAAACTGATGTTCTTTTCTTTATGTACATAAAAAAAAAGCAATATAAATCAATTTAACAACCACGTTTCTCGATACCAAATAAAACAAACTGTCTGCGAGGTCAGCTTAACTCAAAAAAACTGAGACTTAATAAATAAAAAAAAAGTATATCAACTGTACTTTATTACAATTTCCTTAATAGCGGAATAACAACCAGAGATTAGAACCAACAAATAGAACAACATCAACAAAGCATTCTTCCAGAAGATGTATTTAAATCTCCCGAGTCCCCGTTCCCATTTGTGCACTGTTTCAACCACTATCGGAATAAACAGTCCCAACGTTGAAAAGAAAATTGCACCAACGAGTCCTATCATAAGCTCTAGGTCCGGAACAGCGATCGCCAAAACAACTAAAAACAAAGTATTCAATGTCAGTTATCTCACAATATGTATGCGTAATCTGGCTCGTTTTTTTTCTAATTTACATCATCTTCATTTCAGTTGGTTAAATGATGAATGTAATTAAATATTTCAAATCATATCTATTAGACACTCTCGTATTTTCGATCGATGTGTCTCCAAAGAATTTGGAGCAAAATATATCAACTTTCTAACAATAAATTTTGTTACAAACAGATTGCATTAAATTTTCGAATTCTCTAATTTTTATTTTATAAAATTTGCACAGTAGTTAAATAATTTATCTTCTGTAAAAAGATTTATCTACGAAAACATTTCGATCATAGTTTTAAGGCATCCATGTCAACGGTCGTGTTAATAGTCGCTTGGGCTTATTCAACGACACAACGACCCTAATGGCGGACATTTAACTCTGTGCCGACTATGTTCAAAACATTTAGCCTGACACCACGCCTATATATATTTTTCTTTTGTTCACAATTGCAAAATTTTTAAGAAAAATGTTATAAAAATATGTCAGCACTTTTGCGACAAGCTGCAACACTATTCATTGATAGATTTTATTACTTTTTTATGGATAAGGCGAGTAAACTAGCAAGTGGCTCACCTGATGTGAAGTGATCAACTGGCTCAAGTGATCAACCTATGGACATTTACAACGAAGAACTTACCAATGCTTTGAGCGCCTTTAAGGAAGGAATTTTTCAAAAAGAGAGAGAGAGAGGAGGAGTGAGAAGGGAAAGGGCGGGAGGGAGGGAGGAAGATGGGCCACCTCACTTATCGGACGATTGTCTGTGGAGCCACGGTACTTATCCGGTTTAAGCCGGCCCTTTCGGCAGCAGTGATATCTGCATGGCTCTACCACTATATGAAATCATACTTTTTTGACTTTTCCAAAAATCTGTTAACTCTCTTCATACAAATTTCTGTATCCACTGTAATGACGGTTCAGTACTTTATTTTTTAATAAATTTCTTATTATCAGATATACTACTAACCTGTTAAAACCACACTCAAAGATCTGAGTATTATCTGGACAAAATTATGATACTTTTGCGTTACTGAGCCCTTTATTCGCATCCATATTATCTCCATCGGTGCGTACATTTGCAAACAATATGTAAAATAAACTGCTATGGCCACCATCACTTTCGCTGATAACGCCAAACTGAAATCAAACATGGGATAAAAATGCAACATATACAAAGTGAAGCATTTTTTTTCACGACAAAACTTAAAACCCTATATTTTATTTAGCTAGTGTAGTCTCATTATATATTATTTATGTATCGCCATCATCTTTTTGATAGCACATATCAAAAATAATAAAATGGTGAAGAAAAATTGCCGTAATTGATCTAAATACGCAGCAGAACCACATACAATACCACTTTACACTGATTTTCTGTAAGGTTCTGGGTAGTTATTAGGTTCGAGTCTGCGTGGGTCTATCACCATAAATAAACTAAATCTCAATTATTCTCGTGCGTGTTTCCCTCACTTTGTGAAAAACGCGCCAACAATCAAACACACTTTCAAACATACATACAACATTAGTAAGGAAGTAAGGATATCTATTTCTTACTAAGTCCAGTACTAAGAAATCTCTGAATCAAAGTCAAAATTCTTTATTCAAAATTAGATTGGTTGAAAAAATAAATATTTCAAATACGAACTTTTATTCCTTTTTGGAATTAAATGCATGAAAAGCATGACAACAGTAAAGAAAGATGTTTCATGCGATTTTACCTTCACTATAAATACGAAGCATAAAGTTAACGCTCTCCCTAATGTATTGCCTTGCCATCAATTTATTACGTCACCCTCTTGTTGTTTTCCGTAATCGAGCTAAAAGCGTTATAAACACCGCTACGGGAACCATTAAAACATTTCCAAATGACTTCATCGCAGGCATTTAATAATATATTAAAGGTGTTTGAAGTCTTAAGAATTTCTTATGTGGTGACAAAGTCACGATATGCCTATAAATGATAACAGCACAGTGCTATATAGAACCTGTTTGGATTTCCACTGCACTCGTCACCTAGATAGTTAAGATTTTACTAATGTAGTAGTAGTAGTAGTAACCACGCTGGTAAAATTGCCTTTCAAGCCGGAACAAAGTAATGTATACTGTACTATGAGTTCTCATAGAAAGTTGCTATAGACTCGGCAAAGATTTTTGTCATTAACAGGACAAAGGAATTAAAAGCGGGGAGATGAGTATGACGGGGTAGTAGAAGAGTGCAGAATGGAAAAAAATTGTTCTCAATGCTCTAAGGGAACGTCTTTGACATATATGACGTAAATAATTGGTCTGCATTCGAGTCAAAGTAGCACACCGCACCATAGTCGATTAAAGGAAAGATCAAGATATGTACGAGCATTTCTTTAATCTTTGCTGGCAGAAAATGTTTAAATCGATAGAGACATCGAAAAATACTCCCTACCTTTTGGCTGACATTGGCGAACTTCGGCTTTTTAGCTAACTTCACATTCTGGCTGATAGGTATGCTATAAAACAAAATTAGATGGAGATTGTCTAGATCTTGCACAAACTTACTTCTCATCTTGTGGCAGATTTAGCGTGATACTTCCTTTTGCCTCTTCGCCGTATTTCAAGTAGCCAAATATACCGACCACGGCGTACAATGAAGCAACTAGGGCCATTGTGATATTAAGTACCCCGGGACATCCGAGGAAATGTTGGGGACTCTTCATTTCGTTCTCAACAGGCATCACAACGTTGATACCCTCCATAGCGAATATCGCGGTGCTGCAACAAATCCGGTTGTATCTGTGTCACTTTCCAATGACCCAATGTGTGGTTTGAAGGAATTATTTATGGGCTTAAGGTTATTTTGTATAGATTTACGAATAAGAAAAATCATATACTACAATTGAAGAGGAGGTTTTGCGTGGTGGCCGGAACTATCCCCCCCCCCTGCTTCATCCCAGAACTTCCCACCTTAAAAGCATAGCTAATTTTTCATGTTGCAAATGTCCATGAGCAGCGGTGATCCATCAGGCAAGCTGCTTTCTCGTTTGCCTCCTACTCCATAAAAATAGGTATTCCTATGTATCATACTTTAAAACTAGAACTACGAATGTCAATAAGACTTTCTAGACTTATCAATGCATAGTTACTTAATCTTTAAAACCTATGTTTTGCCTTAATCGTAAACTATTGACTGAAAAGTGAAATATTTACTGAAATCATAGAAGAAGTATAAAACAAAATAACCAAATAATTTAATGCAGGCAGGCATCCTGGCAGATAATAAAGTGCATCTAACTTTCTAGTTTTAAAATTTCTAACTCGTTTTACGAGATAGTATGTAAACTTTTCTTATAAATATTGAGTATTACTTAATCTTCCTGATAACAATGAAAAACAAATATGTATTTGACGCAAACAAAAACAACACTCAATGAAACAAATATGCACACTCAATGTCACACGGTCACAATCTATAATGTTGCATACAGAAACGTGTCAGTTTTGGAGGTGGGCAACCGTGATTTGGGGAAAGCACATATTAGTCTTTTTTAATAGAGCCCACAAACTATTTATCACACGATATGACCATAGAGAGAATAATAATAAAGCTCTTCTAATTATTCTAATCTTCAACATAAAAAAATAAACACAGTAAAGAAACAAAATCAGAAAAACGGCAAAGATACCTTAAAAAAAGCGGCCACTGCGTAACACTCGATACAAGTTTCACCTCAGAAAATTGGTTTACATCGCTGAAGGTGTAGATGCATGTCACCACGAACGTCAACAGCAAGCAAATGTTTGCCAAAACAGAGAAAGGCACTAGGAATTTAAGATGCCTTACTTGCGTTAAAGCGATTAGAGGCAGCAGTAGAAAGCCACAATATTCCTTCGCCGTAAACACATGGGACGGGTTGAAGTGGTCGCAAATCTGAAAGGTATCATACAAACAATAATAATTACAGGACTCTTACAAAGTGGGTGTTACTTCAGTAAGGTACTACACCTTGGTAGTGAAGTTTGTTTTTCTGAACAGCATTAATATGCAAGCAATACTCTGTTCTAGTTTATAGGGTAATTTTTCCAACGTAATTACTGGGCAAAGGGCTATACGAAGCGCGTAGGATATAATAAATTGCAACAGCATTTGCGCAGAAATAGGTGCACTAACTCTTCCTTTACTCTCATAGCCCGATGGGCGATGGGAAGATAGATGAAGCGGAGCGTCGTTGCATTAAACCCCCCTTCGCTCTTACCTCTTAGTAACAACTTCTTCAAGCCACCGCTAGATGGTGTCGACAAGAAACCGGGACCCACTTTTTACATACGACGCATGGATCATTTTACAAGTCAAAGGTCCTTGTATAAAAGACTTGAGCCTGGCAATTATCTCTGTTCTACCGTCCACGGGCAAAGTTTTCAAAAAGGTAATCAGTTAACAGAGTATGGTTTTACCAAAGATAAATCAACAACGCATGGGATAAATCGCAAAATGCTATCGGGTATTTTGCGATTTATCCAAAGCTTTTGATTGTGTAGACAATGAAACCTTACTGCGTAAACTCGATCACTATGGAATACGCAGAGCTGTGCTTGATCTTATTCCCATAGTCAGAGAGTAACCTACTGATTCAACTATTTTCTTGGGTATAACTTTAAATAAAAGTTACAGAGGAACCCCCATCTCTGCCTTACGGTATCCTATTGTGGGGTAATGCTGCTGAGATAAATTGGGTATTTATTCTTCATAAAGAGCTGTGTGAGGTATTTATAACCTAAAGGGCTCGAGATTCCCTGTGAGATGTTTTTAAAAGAACTGGTATTTTAACGATTGCCTCACAATATAGACTGTGTAATATATCGTTCATACGACAAAATCTTAATAATTTTATAAAAATCAGTAACAGACACGGTGAATACCAGAAATAAAAATAAGCTTTTTTTTTTTTAACTTGGCCCTTTTAAAACTATAATTAAGAACATTTTGTTGCTTAAAGCTTATTGTCAATTGTCAATTGATTGACTCATATATGGAATAGCTATTACATTTTATTAAGACTTAACATATATTTTAAAAGAGCAACTGTTAAGTTTCTCGTCGACTCTTCTCAACAGAACTGCATTCCGAGCCGGTAGTAGCTTTCTCACGAACAAAATGTAAAAATGACGATTCAAAAGTGATTGTAAAGTCCTGTTTGAATAAATATGTTTTGATTTGATTTCATTTGAAACACTGTGACATATATACGATGAAGGAGGAAAGGGGATACGACGTAAACAATATTCTTAACTCAACAAGTTATTGATTAAGTGCTAAACATCACAGCATGGTCCAACATGCTGGACCAATTCCAGCTCCGATGCCTACGCAAGATCCTTAATATTAACTGGTCCGATCGCTTGCGGAACATAGAGGTACTAAGCAAAGCTAACGTAGGTGGCATTGAGTCTTATCTCATCCGACGGCAACTCCAGTGGTGCGGCCATATGTTACGTATGCTGAACCAGCGGGTGACTGAGCACATCTTCTACTTGGAACTTGAGGAGAGTAAGAGTAAACATGGCGGGCAACTCCTCAGGTACAAAGATGTGCTTAAGCGTCACATGAAAAGCTGCTCAACAGTGCCTCTACACTTGGAGCAGCAAGCCGCCAATCGTCATGAATGGAGATCTCTGCTTAAAACAAGAGTCTCCGATTTTGAAGCTCAACGGCGTACAGAGTTGGACACTGAGCGTGATCGCGAGCGGGAGCTTCATCAAACATTACAAAGCTCATAAGAAATAGGAACTAAGAAATTAGTGTTGAATTGTAAATAAATAGTTAGAGAGAATTAATAGATTTATCAATGGTTTTGGAACCTTGATAGGATAAACAAGCATTTAGAACAAAAACACACATAGTTCGTGAGAAATGGCAACAAAGGAATTGAATTATCAATAGATGATTAGGGAGAATTGTTAGATATGGTAATGCATCTGGGACTTTGATAGAGAAAACGAAGAGTGCGAGTAAAGGAAGGGTTAGTGCATCTTTGTTTGCGTAAACACTTGTGCACTAATATATCCTGCGCAATTAGTTGATCTCTTGTAGATCGACCGCCATGGCCAGAATCACCTGGGTGGACATGACATAAACAAACCATATCACTACTACAAGTATTCAAACGTTTTTAAACTAATACACATTCAACAACCTGATATATTAGACGTATTTTTAAAGTATTAACTTCGAATTCACTTAAAACATAACATCAGAACAAAATAAATAGGAATAAAAGGAATAAATAGGAGTAAAAGGTTCATCAACTTTAAACATGCTATATTCTAAAACCGATTGCTTTCTTTAACTGGAGTTACAACTTCAAATCGTAAACGAAAATTTAATTTCAAGAAGTAAAAAAGATTTCAATTATTATGAATATCTCATTAATACATAAATGTATATGAGATTTAAAAAATATGGTAAAAAGCACTACCAAGAAACCATTGCTTCTAATGAAAACACAGACAAACTACTGTGTAAGTGATATGTCTGTTCATATTAATTTTCAATTTAATCCTGTGAGGAGGTGAAACCTTCACCCTGCTCACAGGACTCGAGACTCGATGTATCTCGTCGCCCATTATTATTTCTCCCACGTCTCAGCAACAAATGATTTTGATGACTTGATCACTCTGCGACCCATTCATCAAAAGATGGTTCAATTCGGATAGTATAATAATTTGTCTGAAGATCCCAATCAAGGCACAAATAAAAACAGAGATATTTATGAAATTAATCTATAGTCATCGGTCCTTAACAAACAGCGTTGAAATCGGTAAATATTACGTCAAATTACCAGATACGGACACATGTTAATACAGGTAATGCTAGTAAAAACTAATTGAAACTTAATGAAAATCAAAATAATTTAAGCCAAAACTTTAAATATTATCAGAATCATATAGACTTGGGCTCCAGCTGATAATTATTTTTATTGGGAATAAAAGTTTATTTTCATAAATTGTAGAATTCAAAGATCATTTAATGACCTGTTTGGTAGCTGGGACCTGTAGCTTTGACACCGCA
Organism: Eurytides lysithous rurik; assembly: GCA_018247575.1. NCBI lineage: Eukaryota > Metazoa > Arthropoda > Insecta > Lepidoptera > Papilionidae > Eurytides > Eurytides lysithous. Next base: position 12,396 of record DWHO01002404.1, read on the forward strand.
GGTCATTGGTTCGATTCCCATTCGAGGCAAATATTTGTATAAACCACAAGTAAATATTACGGATTTGAAAGAATGCCCGGATAAAATTTACGTATGTAAAACACCGTTATAACATAAAATAGTTCTACCTTAAAACAGGAAAAGTGCTTTTCGAAAAAAAAAACTAAAACAAAAGATTGTAATCGATTTTGGATACATATCGAGGAGTATGGAAAAAAAATACGTGTTTTGCCGACCCCACCTAGTGGGATAAGGGGAGGAGAAAGAAAGAAAGAAATCGTACACAACACTTCGCATTTGGATTATCATTACCACCATAATGGAAGATACTATACGGGCATTTCCAGTTCTTGAAGGTAGTGTACTTTTGATAAATATTCTTAAAAGAACTGTATATTGTAGGCTTAAAAGATCAACGCACTATGGTTATCGTATATCAAATCGAAACATGCTAATCCATATAGACCTTTACAAGAACTTTCAAGTCACTAGCTTGAATTTTTACACGCCTGTGTGTTCACTGCTTAAAGAAGCCAACATCGGCTCAGAAAACAGTTGTGTTGCTAAAACAGGAGAAACTCGACAGCTTGCTCTTTTCAACTGTCGTTTCAACGTTCTACATTACAATATAATAATATACAATATAAAACCACGTAAGATATAGCCGAAAGAGGTAATACTGTTGGCAAAATCTGATAGCACCTCATGTATTCATTAATTCTTAATCTATGTACGAAATTGTGCACGAATAAAGATACTTGCGTCTTTGAGAGAAGTTGCAATGAATACTACGTATACACTGGTCCCACCTAAGCACACACAGGCCATTGCGTAGTCAGCAAAATGCCTGTGAAGTAAACAAACGTTGTACATAGAAGAATACAAAATAAATAATAGTACGCTTAAACAGTTTCCAATATGGTTTAACTTCAAAGACTATGGTCTGGTTATTTATTTATTTATTCTTTATTATAAACACCTTACAAAATAAGGGATTACAAAGGGCGGACTTAATGCCTTTAGG
>DWHO01002405.1:0-13417 GCA_018247575.1 Eurytides lysithous rurik
GAGAATGCCTAAAGGCATTAAGTCCGCCCTTTGTAATCCTTTTGTTAAGAGGTTTGCAATAAAGATTAAATAAAAAAGAAAGTTCCATATACATTAAAGTACTCTATTTTTAGCAACAGTTTTCATTTCTCTGGAAATGATTGCTTCACACCGGAGCACAGTAATGTTTAAAAGTTACTGAGTAACTTTAACGCAAATGACTTTCCACGGGTGGACACTGTTAAAAAAAATAGGCGTATCACGTATTAAATTTACACTAATTTAACATAAGAAAACACAAATTTATGTCACTTGTTATGAATATTTGCATTAGTGCATACATAAATATGAAACTCAAGTTGCTATAAACATAAGGTTAATATCAGCCAACGCTTGTTCTAAATAATCTGCATCGTGCGTTGCTTGGGCGGAATGTCACGCCGCAGTCGGTCCAGAGGGCGTCGCAGTTTCATTTCCGTTTATCAGCTCCCGACTTCCGGGTGATCAGACGGACGGATATATGACTACTCCTAATTAATGTACGGGCGACTATGTAATCTTATTCTACCCCCAATCAGAAACGAGTTTTTTCGGTGTTACAGCCACGCAGCTGCTTCCGCTGCTGAATGGGCCGGCTCGAACCGGATAATTACCACGACCTTACAGAAAATCGTAAGCGTAAAGTGGAAGTGTTTTTGCATACGCGTTTCGTCCGGTGAGTGAGGTGACCGGTGGTCCATCCCCTCCCTTCCCTTATTCTCTCTCTTAATCCTCTTCCTCCCTTCTCCCTCTATTATCCTCCCTCTTACTCACTTAAAGGCTGGCAAGGCATTTGCAAATTCTGTAATGTTGCAAAAGTCCATGGGCGCCGGTAATCGCTTGCCATCAGATGAACCGCTTGCTCGTTTGTCAGCCTACCCCATAAAAACACTTCTGTGTTCGAAATGCAATGAGGCAAACGTAATTAGTGGACGTAGGATATAATGTCTTAGCAGGATATGTGGTAGCAGGATATTATAGGCGGATGCTTACCGTTACCAGGCTTGCTTGTCTTCTCACTATATCTCATTTCTTTTTATCAATAAAAAATAAGTACCATCAAATTGCATATATTTGTTATACTTTTCTTGTATCTTTTAATTTAAATTTCTGTAATATTTTAATAGTAAATAAAAATTTATCAGGTACAATACATTACTTTTCCAAAAAATCAAAAGCGATAAACATAATTTTTTTTGCTCCAGATGATAATTTATACGAATACGACACAATTTATTTCTGTTAATAGTATAATGATATTTTTTGATATTTAGTCATTGTTGACGTTACGTTGGAATTTTGTAACATGTCAACTTTTGTGATTTTGTTAATCTCAAGACGAGATTTCTTAAAAACTGTTTGAAACTTAACTAACCTTTTATAAAAAAAAAATGTTACGTTAACAAATAAAGACGTGAAATAATAATGATGTAAATTTCGTGCCACTTTTAGTACGTATATTTTACGTGTTTACGTAACCTACATTCTTTACAATTATTTTGAAAACGCGATGCTGGAGCATTCAGTGCCTGCACGCAGTGATAATGTACTGCCAGATGGCTGGATTTTTCGAGTGTGAATGAAAAAGAAATAGGGTTGAAATGTAACTTGAGACTTGATATTACCCAAAGCTTCATCACAACAAATTGTAAAAGCTACATGCACATGTAAATGCCAAAGTATACATTTAAACTTTCAAAAATGTGACGTCGAATTATAAATGCTCGAATTTCGATATTGTATTTCATTCCGGCTATGGTATAAAAAAGATCTCTGTAAGTATCATTTGCACCAAATACGCCTATATAAATGTTCGTAACATTTCATTGATCGTTGTCTCAGTGCAGAACTAACAAACACACATTAAAAACATGAAAATGAAAACAATGAATTAAATGTAAATTAAAAAGCTAAAGCGAGTGAACATTTCTCCTTTCTATTTATCCTTCAGTTTAACATTCGTTACGTATTAACTGTCGAAATCTGTCACACTTACGCTATGTCATTACCATACCAGTCGATTTCAATGGATTCATTTGTTTACGGAAGAAATTACTTCCATCGTCGTCACAAACAAATTTAATCAGGATCTGGTAATGAGATCTGTGATATATTAACAGAGTTCAATTTATAAAAGGAAACAAGTAATCCCAATCGTTCTTTGGTCTTATGCTTTAGGCGAACGAGTGAAATGCCATTTTGGCAAAAACTAATTATTTCTATTCGACTACGTTGTGACCCATTCACCGTTATCCGAGCTATTGCGCTTCAAACAGTAATACTGAATAGTTAATGGAATCAATTACTTAGAGGTCTCATCTCCGATTGACACTTAATGACCGATACTTAATGATGATTAAGTATCACTCTGTCATGGTCGAACGGAAGTGATAATTTTATAAAAACAACTTCGCTATAAACATTATATAATACATATAATCATTACACTAACTATTGAAACCTAAATGTCTACTAAATCTACTCCAAGAACTCTGACTACGTTTCTCCGTTGAATTGTTATTCTTAACCTTTGGGCAAGAAAAGGGCCAGCCTTTTCATCCCCAGTCGTGTCTTATTTGTCTTACCTTGTCTTTAACTGCTACTCTACTACTTACTAAATATGTTTAATTTATGAGTATAAATGATACGACATATATCAACCATTCTACAACACATATTATATTTAAAAAAAGGTATTCTGACGGTTGCCTCACAATATATATTCTGTAACATATTATTAATCCGACTAAATTTTAATACTTTCCCGAAACTCAGTGACGAACACGTGGTAAATACTAGAAATAAGAATAAGCTTGTAACACTTCATGGACTTGAGTATACGCTTATACAATAAAATTCCACAAGATGTCTTGGATCTACCATTTGAGCGTTTTAAAACTAAAATTAGTAATAATCTATTACATAAATCTTATTGCACTATTCAAGAGCTTCTGGTAGACCAAAATGCGTGGAATATAGTTGATTGACTCGTATGTGGGATAGATATTATTGTATTAAGGTAATATTGTAACGACATTTTAAAAGAGCAACTGTTGAGTTTCTCGCCGGCTCTTCTCAGCAGAACTGCATTCCGAGCCAGGGCTTCCTCACGAACTGAGATGTAAAAATGACGATTCATAAGTGATTTGTCTGGGTGTTAATTATCTTTATAATTATAAACTTAAAAAATATATATAGCAATGTGTAAGATGTGCCATGATATTATTATCATCATTATATACTGGAGCAATCTGAGTTCAAATACCGATGCCGGCACCAATGAATTCGTTAATTTTCAATTACTTCATAAAAATTATAAGTGAAGATTTACCACATGCTCAATGGTGAAGGAAAACATCGACATAGAGCTTATACAATTAGTCCAGGAATTAAATATTTTTATTGAATCACATAATGCCAAATTATTATTTTTGAATTAAGATCATAGTTTACTTATTTCACCATCTTAATTTAGCACATGTGAAATTGTATCTTTACAGAACTATCACTATAGTTGATAACTCCATTATGATTGGTGCTTACATGGTAACATTATCAGATATCCGGATGACCTTAAAGCCAATACTCGAACTGTCCACAATCATTTTGTAGTTCATTGTCTTTATAGAACCATACACCATAGGTATTTCCGGATATGGTGCTTCAAATCTTGGCCTCTCTGGATCGGTTATCTGGAACATTTGTTGGTATTATGTCACTTTATTTTTTCGTTATAAAAAAAACTCCAAACAACTAGAAAAAATATATATCAATATTGCTATAATGATAACACATCCACATCTTACAATCTATTAAAAAATTATATAATTATAAATTAATAATGTTTTAAAATGTGAGTCCACAAAATAAATTAAAGAAAATTTAATTCTATATAAAATTTAAAAACCCTACCAAAGATTTCTTAGTGAAAATATATAATAACTATTGTTTCGTGCATACCAAACAAGAAGCAGAAGTAATTGCACTTCTTATTAAAAATTGCCTATAACCAAAATTTATTATAGCTTACAGCTCATATAATTCTTCTTTCAATTTATTAATATAACATTTCTGTTGTGAACATAATGTGTTCATAATTAATGTATGCTAAGGTGTATTATATTTGTACTTTGTATCCTCCGGGATAGACATAGGTGTGAGCGATATACTGCTGTTTTCTCCATTTGATTTTGTCACCACAATCGTGTCGTGTGTTTGTTCATGACGCACCTTGACGTTGAGAATGTCGCCGGTGACGAAGTGGAGGTCGAGCCGTGCCAGTCGAAAGTCCCCCAGGTAGCCCGAGGGACGGCGGAGCTGGTAGTACGCGGTCACACCGCGCTTGCTCTCCGTCATGTTGACGAACGCGTACGTGTCGTAGGGCGATGGGTAGAAGCAGTAGGGTGCCCTATTCGGCTTGTCGGATTCGCGCCAACAGCAGCCTATACCGTGTTGAGAAATTAAAAAAAAACAGTTTTTTTTTGTGGTAGTAGGTAGGGCAAACGAGCAAGCGGTTCATCTGGTGTTAAGCGATCACCGCCACCCATTAACATTTGCAACTTCAAAGGACTTACAAGTATTGCGGGCCTTTAACGCTGTATTTTTTTTTTCAGTGTTATACAAGTATATATTTATTACTACCAAATAAGTTACGCCTATGAGACAGTTACACATTCTAAGTCCAACTTAAAAAAGAAACAAGTAACAAACAAGTCCTACAGTGGTAGAGCCACGCAGCAGTCTCCGCTGCTGTTGAATGTGTCGGCACGAACCGGATAAGTACCACGACCTCGCAGAAAATTGGCGTAGTGTGGAAGTTTTTGTGCTTCCGCGTTTCGTACGGTGAATGAGGTATCCGATGGCCCATTTTCTTGCCTTCCATCGCCTTTCTCTTTCAAAATTTTCCACCTTAAAGGCGAGCAACGCATTTGATCGCGAGAACATTTGACTCTGCAAATGTCTATGAGCAGCGGTTATCGTTTTCCATCAAGTGAACCGCTTGCTCGTTTGCCCGCCTTCTCCATAAAAAAATATTAAAAAAAGTGACGACATGATCCTTTCGCGTAAAATAATCTTGTGGTAGCAAAATATAGCAGATAGTCTAGTTCTATGTAGAGTAATTATGCATTATACACTGCTCTTCAAAAAACATAGCAGGGCTTGCATATTACCACTTAGGGGAAGAAGCCACGACATTTTTATTAAGCGTGCAAAAGTTTGAGCGCGAAGAAATTTCGCGCGCGACCTCCGACCAATCAAGAGCGAGCCCGTCAGCCAATCAGGGCTTCGCATTGCCCGCTTATTCGTATGTATACTTTTTAAATGTGCGTTTCGAATTATAAAATGAGAAATTGAAAATAAATAAAATTAATACAATAACCAAAAGAATTAATTACTTAAATTTAAAGTCGCCGAAATGGTTTCCGCATCAAACTTTTAATAATATTACAAAAAACATTGGGACACGGATGGTGATACTGGTATTTTTACTGACCTCTCTTAATGCAGTGCTCTTTGTTGGCGCCAGGTTGAGGGAAGCAGTCGAAGCGCATGTCATCGGGCACACGGGAGCACAGCTCCTCCAGTATCTCTGGAGTCCTATCCGGGTACTTCGGACTCCTCTCCGGTTCGACTTTGACGGGTAGACGAGCCGGTTCAGGGCGCATCTGACGCTGGTATTTGTCATCGTCCGAGACCGGGGTCTTTTTCGAATCCTCGGAGCCGTTCAACTTGTTCCTCGTGCTCAGGTTATTGTGGTCGTGGTAGTGGTTCTCGGGAACGATCTAATTATTATTTATTTATTTACTTTATTTCACAATAACAAACATAATACTCATGCACAACTAGTGTACACTTAAATCCTAGAAAAACAAAATCATATAGTATGGTACTTGTTTCAAATCAAATCAAAATATCTTTATTCAAATAGGCATTTGCAAGCACTTATGAATCGTCAATTCTATATCTCAGTTCGTGAGGAAGCTACCACCGGATCGGAATGCAGTTCTGCTGTGAAGAGCCGAAGAGAAACTCAATAGTTGCTCTTTTGAAATGTCGTTACAGAATGTTAAACTTTAATACAATAATATTATTGTACTAAAGTTTAACATTCTAATTCAATAAACTAGTAGAGCTGTATTAACTGATGTTAATACAGCTCTACTAGTTTATTTCATTTATTTTGATAGTATTCTGTCTTACGGTATCCTGTTGTGGGGTAATGCTGCTGAAATAAATTCAGTATTTATTCTTCAGTAAAGAGATGTATGGGGTATTTACAACCTGAGAGCTCGAGATTCTCTGCGAGATGTTTTAATAAGGAGAATTTTAACTGTTGCGTCACAATATATACTTTGTAATATATTGTTTATTCAATAATTTTTTAACAGTGTTATAAAAACAGTAACAAACACACAGTGAATACTAGAAATAAAAATAATCTTGTCGATTTCGCTCCAAAAGGTGAAAAATCTTTAATAGTTCTTAGTATATGCATATTAAATAAAATTCCACAAAATATCTTAGATCTACCACTTGGCCTTTGCTCAAAACTTATTACACTGTTCAAGATTGACTCCTTTGCGGGATAGCTTTTACATTCTATTAAAGCTTAACATATTGTAACGTTATTTCTGGCTCTTCTCAACAGAACTGCATTCCGAGCCGGTAGTAGCTTCCTTACGAACAAAATACCAAAATGACTATTCAAAAGTACTGTTTTGATTTGAAAAAAAAAGATACGAAATATAAATACAGTAACAATAGTAATCGAATAAAATAATATTTGAAACAACTTACCATGTCATAATAAGTTATAGGTCTCTCGGTGTTCTCTGGATGGACTCGCTCCCATAGTTTCCTGAAGATGTAATAAAAGGTCTTAAGAGTCGATTGTTTTGTACTAACCCGAGAACTACACATTTATTTGTTCATGATTCACGAGTCATTATGACGAAACGTTAACTGCCTCCGTGACCTAGGGGTACAGCTCGCGCTTTAAAAATCAGATGTCGTGGGTTCGAATCCCGCGAAGGGAAATTACTGTGTTGTTCTTAGCTTAGTTAGGTCATAACGGGCTGATCACCAGATTGCTTGAAAAGTAAAATGAGCCATGGCCATGTAAGAAATCGGTCCCGGCTTCTTATCGACGCCATCTAGCGGTAGCTTGGAGAAATCGTTAAGAGTCGGTTTAATGTCACCGCTTCTGCGCCTGATCTCTCTCTGGTCATGTCGGTTATCCGTCCCATCGGGCTATAAGAGTAAAGGAAGAGTGAATGCACTTGTGTCTGCACAGACGCTCTCGTACTATAATATCTGGGCACTTGGCTGATCTCTTGTAGATCGGGCGCCGTGGCTGGAGTCGGTTAGGAGGACATTATTATTATGACGGTACAGAATATTATAAGTTTTAAAATCATATAAATCGTAAAAAAATCAATGAATCGATTTCATTAAAACAACGTATTATGAAAAATTGTGTGGCCATAGAAAAACTCAACATTAATTCTTGCTCATATTGTATTTGATTATTATACTCGATAACCTGCGAAGAATGTTAACGTTAAAAAATTTACATTTGTCTTTGCTCTACTACCAAGCCCACTTAATTTGAGCAACTTCCAGTTGTGTACTTCGAATAAATTTTGCAGGTTCAAACTAATATAGCCCTATGGAACACTTTTGTTATGTTCAGCATTGGTATTAGACGTAGATAGAGTTTTAAATGAATAGGAAGTATAAACATGTTTTTAATGACAAATGAGCAAGCGGCTCATCTGATGATAAGTGATTGCCGCCACCCATAGACATTTGCAGCATTGCAGAACTTGCAAAGGGGAGGAGGGGCGAAAGGAGTGAGAGGGAGCTAACAGAAGGGGGGAGACGATGGAGGAAGATGTAAGAAAGGGAAAGAGAGGGAGGAAGGAGATGGGCCACCGGCCACCTCACTCACCGGATGAAACGCGGAAGCAAAATCACTTTCTCTTTACACCGATTTTCCGTGAAGTCGTGGAACTGATCCGGTTCGAGCCGGCCATTCAGCAGCGGGAACAGCGTGGCTCTACCACCGTAAATGGGATGGAGGAAAAGGTAGGGAGGGGTGGGAGAGACGGAGGAAGGAGGAGGAGGCGGATGGGCCACCAGTCACCTCACACACCAAACGAAACGCGGAAGCAAAAACACTTCCACTTTAAGATTTTCTGTGAGGTCATGGTACTTCCACTATCCAATTCGAGCCGGCCCATTCAGCAGCGGGAGTAGCTGCGTGGCTCTACATTAAACATTGCCTGACAAAAACGTCTTTACAATTAATAATAAATACCGCCATAACCACAAAACAATATAGAAAACTTTGATGTACATTATATATAAGTAACTTTAGTTGCAAATCCATATCAAAGCTAGGTCCCTTATCAATTGCAGTCCAAGCCGAGGTTTGATCCTCCTTCCGAGAGGCCCTAGGATCACATAGAGCTCTCTGTTAGTCGTATTGTCCGTTATGCGTTAACAAGGGCCTTAGACGCGGCTGAGGGGAACATGTTGAAAGTGGTGAGGGGCCGAGTTGGAGTCGTAGGCTAGAAAGAGTGTCTTATCCTCCGCGGCTGAGCGGGGCCACACCACTGATGCGGCACGGCGACGAAATGGTGACTAGCGCAGCCCAAGACCAATCCACCGCGAAAATGCGATTAAAATGTTTCGAAATCTCACAATACTCTCCGCGCATTTAGAATTTTTTTAGAAACTTGGACATTTAACATTTCTTTTAACAAAAAAAAAATCAATTCCGATGAAGCAATCAAACGGTCTTCAAAGATTGAATATCACTCCCAAAATTATTTCAGCAACGGAATCAATGAGCTGTCTATAAAATAGCGAAAGTGCATAGGTAATAATAGGAAATAGTTCGACAAAATAAACAATATAGTATTATAACTGTTTTTTTTATTTACCATTGGACTTTATTTGGACTTACCTATACTTGTCTTCGGTCCAAGCCCCTCCCAAAACACCACCCACCACAAGCCATACGGCAATGCATAGCACGCACACCAGACTGACACCAAGCATTCCTGGACAGATGCTCTTGACCTGGTCCCAGAAATTTTGGAAAGCGCTTCGCCGCTGGGAGAACCGTTGGTATCTATAACCAAAAGGTGTACCTTCAAATAATGAAGTAATAATTCCTCTGTTATAAAGCTGACAGCAAAATGCATTATAATGCTGCTGTAAACAAAACCAACGAAAAAAAAATATAACGAAGACTCAAATGAACTCAAAAAGTTTCCTACTTGATAGTTTATGATCATCAACCCACCACACAGGTTTTCATCACATTCTGACCAGTTGTACATCAACTGTACAAAATAATTGAATAAAAAAGAAAATGTTTTTATACTTCTTTTTATTGTGGAATGTTATGGAATGATCAATGAATGCTTGAATAAAATAAATCTTGAATAATTACAAATTCAAATTAGAGAGAATAAGAAAAGTAGTATTTCATATACAATTTGTCACGCCTTTGCCTATACTCATGAGTGACAGACAGAACAATATTGCAGGCAAGCAACAATATTTTGTTTTTACGCAAATTATAAAAATAATTTAATTAAACCAATTCACATATTTCATTGCAACCCTTTTATAGGAGAAATTGTGACAAAATAAACAAGTTGTGTGCCTGATGTCATGCAGATTGTCTGCCCATAACAAAACATAGCCATATTGATTTAAGATGTTATATCTCTGGGTTCAGTAATTGTGATGCCAACATTACTCTTAAAACCGGAAGACAATAGTGCCTATTAGTATTATTTAAGATATCTTGCGTACATCATGGAAATCATGATAGCTGTGTTGTATTTTATAAAAAGACATAGTTAACTTACACTTTTACAACTTTGGTTTGCAAACACAAGGGAAAATTATATGCTAACAGGAACACAGTTGAAGATAGATAGATATGAACTGAGGTAAACAATGACAGGCTTGGCATTTATAATAATTGCAGAGAGGATTGTTTATATAGCAAAACAGCCAATGTTTATCAAACTTTGATCCTTTGGACCTTTACCCCTTTGACACATGAAGAACACAGAAACAAAGAATCAAGGCTAAAATTGTTATGATGACTTCATTTGTTTAAATATGCTGACACAGTCGACATTTTGGTTAAAATCATAACACTGATCAGCTTAATAGATTTAACAATGTATAATGATAAAAAATTGTACCCTATTTTAAATTACTGTAATATAGTATATTTCTCTCTAGTTTTGGTATCAATTTTATTATTTATAAAAAGAAAGTTTCATTAGCAAACACAAAAAGAAGTATTACAATCCAACAAGCAGTATGCAGTTGCAATCTTGTGAGATTAGTACACCTTAATGCCCAGTATCACAAATATTATTGCAATCAGAAATATTATGAGAAAGGATATTAATTAGAAACTTTAAAAAATTAAAACAAGCCTCTCCCAATTACTAAATCTTTGTTTTGACAATATGCTTGTTAAAGAAATACTTTTCTTTTACATCATAGTTTTTAAGCAATAACAAACTAAGATAAGCTTTAATTGTACATTTTAGATATTGTTTATAATCTTATATCAATTCTTCTATCTCATCTATTTACGTGCTACGTAAATACGTAATAATAAAAAATCCTTTGTTTGAATTTTTTTTACCTTGGTTCTCTCGACGATTCTCCATCTGTTTGAGACTTTGGAACGATACCGCTAAACAGTGGCGCAGCATTCTTGATGTTGCTTTTTCCGAAAGGCGCAAAAGGCAACTTTGAATAAGCTCCACTCTTGGACCCGCTCAGAGACGTTTCTTTTTGGCCTTCGATTTCTCTTTCGAATATCTCTCCAACGGCTGTACTACTACCTTCTTTCGGCAATTTAAGATTCTCATAATAAATGCGATAATTGATATTATCGTTCAGGGACAACAAATCACTTTTTGCATTTACAGGCTTATCACAAAACTCTTCAAACGACACTACTTCGTATTCCTCATCAGATTCATGAAATTTGTGAGAATTATTTTGTGGTTTTGACATAATGACTATTCAAAACACAATGAGTATTTGAGTATTTAGAGTTTATTTATCCATACATGACTATATTAAATATAAAAACAGTGCGCACTAATAAAAATATAACTTAATAAACGAGTTGCCTTTAACAGTTACTCTTCAAATAATTATAAAGGCGATATTGTGTAGGTAGAACGCTCTAAGATAAACAATAAGTCAAATGGTATTATTTTTAAGAGCGCCTTAATTCCCGATCTAACGTTTGATGTAACGTTTGACAGAGTTCTCGACATCACCGAGTAGATAAAAAAGGTATAGTTAGAGTTGGAGTCCTAATTTTACTTTTTTATATTTTTAAATTATAAATAGAATACAGACCAAGGCCAGTGGTTGTCTTTTTTTTTAATAAATAAAAAAATATTATAGTTATTCAATACATTATTTATAAATATTTTGCAGCAAAGTGTGTCAATATTGTACTCGCATCAACCAAAATCCCATAGTGATTATTACAGTTCTAATGAGAGTTCTCGGGATCTCTTCACACTTCTTTCGCTTAAAAAAAGACAGCCCCACAATCGCAGCCAGACAGTCTGGGGGAAATATATCATGTTCTCTCTAATAACAAAAACTTCTAGGTAATAACAAAGCTTATAAATAACATCTAGGTCAAATTGCGATGATCTGAAACAACAACGAGTACCTAAAAGTAAATCTACTCTACTCTACTATTTGAAACACTCAAGATAATCTTGTGTACGAGTGCGATTTTTTCCATTCCACTACTATTGTTAGCAAGTTCTTGTCATTAACCTAACTGGGATCGATTGTGGCACGTTTTAAGGATTGAGTACAAATAGTGGTGTGAAAATAAATTAGAAACTTAAAACAGTAAAGTTATAAGCCTAAATAATAAATTTTATCATTATTGGTTAACATTTCAATATCCTACGGCTACTACTTTGCATTTTTCAGAATAGAACTCTGTAGCCTTCCCTAGTGGCTTTAAGATTTTCGTACTAAAGAAGCCTTTTTTATTGCGCTTTTATATTTCATGTTCAATAGTGTTTGAAAAATTATTCATGTGTTGTAGATATAAATTTTATGGCTTGATTTTTTTTTATATTTAGGCTGAAAGACTCAATTTCAATCAATTAATTTATAGAAACTGAAAAAGTTAACTTGTCAACGGCTAGTTGTCATGTCCACATTTTCGAATCGAACGATCACATTTATGAATCGCGTACAATTTGAGGTTTAGCACATGTTTATGTTTATCATTTAATGTTTTAGGAAAAAGTGTGCTCAGACATGATTTTGATATAATTAATAAACACCCTTACCCATTTGTTATAATGTGTATGTATAGATTTGTAAATCATTATAACGATCCATGTTATTATTTCCATTTCATCAATTAACCTTCCGTGGGGCTCTTTCAGCGCAAATATTAAATAAAGTACGCGATGTGGATCCAAATAACAGCGAAGCAATTAAAGAAGTACTAACGTCCTTTTTTCAAAATGTAACAAAACATACAGAAGTAAACTGTTACCAATGGTTGGAAGCATTAGAACATATATTAATACGGTACAAGAATATTTTTCATTACGTATAAAGGTGTGGTGTTGAAAAACTGTTAATATCTAATGTGTTAAGTAAAATGTCTTGTTTTAAGGTTCCCCAAATATTGTTCATCACATCGAGCAAATATTGAAACATACCTCACTCATTATCTTAGAGCAAGTAATTACTATGATGTTATTGAAGCAGCTAAGTGTGCACACGCTTTGCAACAGGTACTGAAATTGTATAATAAAAGTGGTCATTGACATATATATAAAAATAACACAATAACTGCTTCCACCTATTAATAAGAAAAATGTTTATATTTTTCATAATGCCTAAGCAAAAAGTGTGTGTTGGCTAAATAGTTACTATATATTCTCACAAAAAAATATTATAACTATATATTTATGATAAAACATGACAAAAATATTTGTTTTCTGAAAAGATATACAGCAAAACAAGTCTTATAAAATATGATATAGATAATTATATTTTTTAGGTTCAATGGCCACAAGACAGAACATCTACTTCAAAGTCAGCTTGGAGAGATCAGATGGAATTACTTTGTAACACAGCTCATTCTTTGATTGATGCTCTATTTGTTGACTCGGTTGACTTGTACAAAAGAAAAGAAAAAAAGGTTAGTTGCAATTTTACACCTTTAACCCTAGTGATATATATATTTTTTTTATGGATTAGCCTGACAAATGAGTAAGCGGCTCACCTGATGGTAAGTGACCACCACCGCCCATGGACATTTGCAGCAATATAAAACTCGCAAATGCGTTGT